>JAACNH010004972.1:0-20811 GCA_019447015.1 Hymenochirus boettgeri | reverse complement strand
AACACCAGCAAATCCACACAGGAGAAAAACCCTTTTCATGTACAGAATGTGGAAAAAAATTCATTTCCAAGAGCTACCTTCAAATACACCAGCGAATCCACACAGGAGAAAAACCCTTTTCATGTACAGAATGTGGGAAAGAATTCATTTCCAAGAGCCACCTTCAACTACACCAGCGAATCCGCACAGGGGAAAAAACTTTTTCATGTACAGAATGTGGGAAAGCATTATCTTGCAAGAGCGCCCTTCAAAAACACCAGCAAATCCACACAGGAGAAAAACCCTTTTCATACTATATGGGGGTCAGAGTGCCCTTTACTATATGGGGGTCAGAGTGACCTTTACTATATGGGGGTCAGAGTGCCCTTTACTATATGGGGGTCAGATAAGCGCCCCTTGGGAACACCATCGCTGTACATTATAACATACAGATTATACAGTATGGTATGTATTGTTTAAATTTAGCATAGCGCCAGCTTGTGGACCCAGCGCTGTACTTACAAATACGATTAATAACAATATGTATGTATAGTGTTTATTTATATAGCGCCACTTTGGGACAACAGCGCTGTACATTATAACCATACAGATTAACAGTATGTCTGTATTGTTTATTTATATAGCGCCACTGGGTACACCGCGCTGTACATTATAAAATACAGATTATCAGTTGTATTATTGTTTATTTTATAGAAGGGCCGCTTGGTACACCGCGCTGTACTTTATACCAACAGATTATCGGTAATGTATGTATATGTTGTTATATAGCGCCACTTTGGGACACCGCGCTGTAATTAATTCACAATAACAGATAATACAGTGTGTTGTATATGTTTTATATAGTGCCCCCTTTGGAATCACTCTGTACTGTATGTTGTATTATGTATGTATAGCTTTATTATTTACTTATTTCATAAAACGTAAAAAATTCCACAACCTGGACCCCTTCAAATGGTTGTGATATCATGATCTGTACTGGAAGTTGTATCCAGTTTTATGTTTGTGATGGGTCAGCGGGACATCCAATTGCTACCATTTTATTCTGAGAATAAAAAAATACATCTCAAATCAGGGTTGTCCTCCTAATGAGACAATATGAGCAAATGCTCATGGCCGCACCCTGCGAAATAGCAGAGAGAGAGCGCAGGCAGAGCTCCCTTTAATTAGTTTTTTCTTTAGAAATTTCGCAAGGAAGAGCAGAAAGAAAATAAGAATAGCACCTAATAGTACATAGGGCGGCCTTTTAAAAGTTTGTCTCAGGTAGCAAAAACCCTAGAGACACCCCTGATCACGAGGGTCTATGTTCTTAGTTGGTAGCCCAGTCCACCTCATCAAGTAGCCCCAATATATGTTCCTCTGCTTTATAACGGAGGCAGATAAATAAGTTGTTTGAAGGATATGTAAGGGCCAAGGCAATCCAAATGAAAACCAACAGGGAGATTCAATAAAAGTTCTTATTGTTAAAATGGTGGCTACATTTGGCCCCTCCAACCATCAGAACCCTTATTTACATTTGAAAGCTAACTATCTGATTGAGGTGGGGCAAAATTAGCACCATTTTAAACGATAAGAACTTTATGGCATACCCCTGCAAAAGTGGAAGATCACACTATAGGTGCAGTTTAAAATGTTAATGTAAAAACAATGTGATACTACATTTCGGGGGCATATGCCCCTGTCCACCGGTATACCAGTGTACAAATCCAGCAAGCCATTTCCAGACTTATGGGCCATATCTTTAGCAGTACTGCACCTTTAATGATCGGTTTAAGAATCATTAATATACGATCATATTCATGTAAATCTACGATAAAAACCATAAATCTATCACCACGTTCGTAGTCATGTACGACCTGGCTGTGGGAAACTCTCTCGTCCCCTCCAGTCCATCCTGCTCTGAGTTTACCAGGCGCAGGGTCTGGTTTCTGGAAAAGGATATCATACAGGTCTGTAATGTGGCTATTAGAAGTTCTGAACATATCACTGTGACCAACATTTTCACACCAATGGAGATCCGCGTCAGTGGAAACATGTCTCTTTCCATGGAGAGTTGTCCCCTTCCCATTATGGAGGATCCTGACTATGTAGACAGATTGGATTACGTTTTTATAATCAAAACTGGGGAAATGGATCAGACCATGGGTCCCTTAGGAAAGTTTTTGTAGCCTCAATAGGACCCGTGATTGGATTTCCTGCAATATCCAGCACTATTGTAATTTAATTTACAGTCTACAGACTACTGATCTGGTTTACAGATATACAATTATTGTACATATTAGAGGATTTCCTTGTATAGTTCTATGTCTACTAAATTATTTTCATGGTCCCTGGTCCATGCTTTTGGCTTGTGTCATTTAGCATTGTCAGACCAGAACGTCACATCTGGAACGTGAAAGTCATTGGAATGTAAAGATGCAGTCCAGATACAAGACAATTTTCTAGTTCACTATACTGTACACACAGGTGGTACCCACCCTTCCTTTGGATGGACAGTCTTTGTTTCTATATTCTCTAATCTCTAGCCTTTTGTCTGTGTAGGGGTACTCAGTAGACCCCCTGGCTGTGGATGCTTCCAGACAATCCCTTCCTTGCATTGTAAATAGTTCTTTGTGAAATTCCCAAACCTTTCCTGACAGGGGAATGTATTGGATATAAAATACCAATAATTTAACAAAATATAGAATATTTGGGCTTACATCCATCCGAATCCAAATCCTCCTCATTTTAGTGAATGAAAGCCCTAGTGTACAATAGAAGACAGGAGGACCCTTCAAATCTCTAATGTAGAGAAATCCTGACGTAGCAGATCACAAGGGATCCCCACGATAAAACAGGTAAACCGTTGTTATGTTGATGGGCACTTTATAATATTTATGTTTAAACATTTTATAGTATTAGTTTGTAATGAAGTTGTTTGTTCGTTTTCCTCTTATAATAAATAGAAATAGTGAATGTACGTTTGTTTATTAGACTCTCTAATATTACCCAATACAGTTCTGTTAGGTAGTTCAGTCATTACAATAGAATCCTCAGTATAGGTGGAATATTCTATTCCTGATCCATGTTTTTGATATCTTAACAGACTACAGATTGTGATACATATTAGGGGAAATGTGATTTACCATGTCTTATCTTTATGAAGGTCAGTCCCCTAACTATAAAACTTCATCTACCTGCTTCTCGCTATGTACAGTACCAGCATTAAGCTTAGTAAATACATTTATCGTGGGGGTCTGACCCATGATGATGATGTTATGGTGGGGCCCGTTTTATGCCCATTTCAGATAACTATCGGTAATAAATGGGCGCTCAGGATTGGGCATTACTGATTTCATGGAAGGTTTACAATGAATGCCTGATTGAATGCTGTTTGGCCATGTAGAGCCATACACTTACCAATAGTCACCGCATGGGGCCGGGGCATAACGAACACTTGCCCAGGTCGGGCCCCGTGAACTCATTGGTGGTATGGACCCTAATCCTGCATGGAAATGACTGACATACACTGAGGGGTGGGAGGATGTTCAGATTCCATTGACAGCGCTTCTTCTGCCCCCCTCGCTGGCATGTACTTTGGATTACAACAGGTTGGCAATTAGATAAAGGGGTCACCATGCTTCAGATGTTTTCCTAATGTAACGTAGAAGCCTCCGCCCAAAATCCCCTGGGGATAAGGCATGGATAGGGGCCCTATCAGAGATTGCGGGGGCGCCCAGTGATTCCTATTTACACACTGAACTTCAAGTCTCTCCCCTCCCATCATTACAAACAGACAGGTCGTCCCGTCTGAACCCGATGTCCCGGTCCATTACTCCTGCAGTCTCTAAGACCTTGTCTCCCTTCAAGTCTCTCCCTGCCTCTAGGCAGCTCCCCCCGCCTGTCCATCCACTTCCAAATCATCCCACATTCCAATACTTAGGCTGATCACGGTAACCCGATCTTACTAGACCGACCACACTGAAGCTTTCATGATAGTAGATTTCTCTGGAGTGAATCAGCTGTGAATGTGAGGGGGCACAGGGGAATGGGCCTGTGGTGCATCTCCACACATTTATTGGAATGAAAGGAACAGACCTAGAAAGGATCGACACGACACAGGACTATGACAGGAGACTCAGGGCTGCACCAACACTATTTTTTACCACAGTTTACCAGGGTTCTATTCACAGGTCACTGATTGCACAGGTCTGGCCACGACCTCCAGATGGAACATCACTAAGGAGGGAGGGATCCCAGATGAACAGGAAATTGCAAAGAACTAACATGGCTGCTGTCCATGAGCTGAAATATGACACGAAATCAAGTAGAGTTTCAGTGAATAGAGGGAACAATGGGAGAAAGATGGTAAGTAATCACCCCTAGGACCCTATACAGACAAGAAATTGTACCACCGGTTCCCCTTTAATATATTATAATCAGATAATCAGTTTCGTGATTGGTGGTCTGGAGTGGCCATTGTGTGATCAACCCTTAACAATTACTAATTTCTAATAGGAGATAACCCAGGATATATAATGTAACAGGGAGGCTATAGAGGAGATAATACCCCAGGATTTATATTAACGGGTGGTTATATGAGATAGTACCCATGAATTATATGTAACAGGGTGGTTATTAGGAAGATCTACCCAGGATATTATATGTAACAGGGTGCTATTAGGAGATAAACCCAGGATAATTGTAACAAAGGTGGTTAATATAGGAGATAGTACCCAAGATGTATATATAATGTAACAGGGTGGTTTTATAGGAGAATAGTACCCAGATATTATATGTAGCAGGGTGGCTAAAGAGATACTACCCAGGATATTATATATCACAGTGGCTATATAGAGAGAAATACCCAGGATATTATATGTACAGGTGGCTATATAGGCATATCCCCAGACTTATATATAACCGGGTGGTTATATAGGAGATAGTACCCGGATATTATATGTACAGGGTGGTTATATAGTCGATAGTACCCCCATGATATTATAGTTACCATGGGTGGCTATATAGGGAGATAGTAGCCCAACTATTATATGTAACATGGTGAGCTATATAGGGTAGTACCCCAGGATATTATATGTAAACAGGTGGCTATATGGAAGATAGTAACCCATGATATTATATGTAACCAGGGTGGCTATATAGGGATAGTAACCCAGGATATTATAGGTAACAGGGTGGCTATATAGGAGATAATACACATGATTTATATGTAACAGTGGCTATATAGGAATGGTACCCAGTAATTATATGTAACAGGGTGGTTATATAGGATAATACCGCAGGATATTATATGTAACAGGGTGCTATTAAAAAAAGGAGATTGTACCCAGGATCTTATATGTACAGGGGGGTTATAGAGGAGATATACCCAGGAGATAATATGATTTAACAGTTGGCTAGATAGAGATGGTACCCAGATATTATATGAACGAGGGTGGCTATATAGGAGATGTACCCATGAATATAATGTAACAGTCGTTGCTAATAGGAGCTGGTCCCAATATTTATGTACCAGGGTGGCTATATAGGAGATGGTACCCAGATTTATAATGTAAGCAGGGTGGCTATATAGGAATGGTACCCGGTATATATATGTAACAGGTTGCATATTAGAATATGGTAACCCAGGATATTATATTACAGGGTGGTTATATAGGAGATATACCCAGGATATTATATGTAACAAAGGTGCGATATAGGAGATGGACCCAGGAATAGATGTAACAGGGTGGCTATATAGGAGATGGTACCTAACCCAGGATATTATATGTAACAGGGTGGCTATATAGGAGTAGTACCAGGATATATATGAATAAACAGGGTGGCTATATAGGAGATAGTACTCCGAGAATTATATGTAACAGGGTGGCTATATAGTATATGGTACCCAGGATATTAATGTAACCGGTTGGCTATATATGAGATAATACCCCAGATATTATATGTAACAGGTGGCTATTAGGAGATAGTACCCAGGATCTTATATGTAACAGTGGATATATAGGAGAATAGTACCCAGATTTATATGTAACAGGTGGCTATATATAGTATTGTACCCATATATATATGAACAGGGTGGCTTATATAGGAGATGGGTACCCCGGAATATGATATGTAACAGTGTGGCTATATAGGAGATAAACCCAGGAATAATAATGTACCAGGGTGTCTATATAGAGATAATACCCATGATCTTATATTAACAGGGTGGCTATATAGGAGATAATACCCGGATATTATATTAACAGGGTGGCTATAAGGAATGGTACCCAGATGATTGTAACAGTGTGTGCTATATAGGAGATAATCCCAGGATAATTATATTAACATGGTGGCTATATAGGAATAGTACCCAAGATATTATATGTAACAGGTGGATAGATAGGGGAATAATACCCAGATAGTTTATGTAACAGGGTGGCTATCTTGAGTAATTACCCACGATATTATTGTAACAGATGCTAATTAGGAGATAATACCCAGGATATTATATGTAGTCAGGTACTATATATGAGATAGTACCCAGGATATTATATGTAACAGGGTGGCTCTATTGGAGGATAGTACCCAGATATTATAGGTCACAGGGTGGCTATCGAGGAGATAGTACGCCAGAATATGATAATACAGGGTGGATATATAGAGATAATACCGGATATTTAATATAACAGGTGGCTAAATAGAGGAGTAGTACCCAGGATATTATATTAACAGGGTGGCTACATAGAGATCAATACCACCGGAGATTATATGTAACAGGGTGGCTACATGAGATAATACCCAGGGCTATTATATGGATTAACAACGTACAGGGTGGCATATCTGAGATGAATACCCAGATATATAGGTAACCGGGGTGGCTATTAGGAGATAGTAAAAAAATCAGGGTATTATATGTACCAGGGGTGGCTATATTGGAGCATGTACCAGGGTTATTATATGTAACAGGAGGGTCTATATAGGAGATAGTACCCAGGGTTTACTATGTAAACCAGGGTGGCTATATAGGATATATTACCCAGGGTATTATAATTACAGGGTGCTATATATGATATAGTACCCGGTATTATATGTAACAGGGTGGCTATATAGGAGATGTACCCAGGATTATGATATGTACAGTGGCTATATAGGAGATAGGTACCCATGATATGATTGTAACAAGGGTGGCTATATAGGAGTAGTACCCAGGAATATTATATGTACAGGTGGATATATATGAGATGTACCCAGGATTATCTGTAACAGGTGGCTAATAGGAGAATAGCTACCCAGGATATTATATGTAACAGGGTGGCTAACATAGAAGAGAATACCCAGGATATTATATGTACAGGGTGGCTAGATAGGAGATAGTACCACCAGGAATATTATATGTAACAGGGTGATATCTAGAGAATAGTACCCAGGATATTATTAAACAGGGCGGCTATATAAGATAATACCCAGGATCTTTATGTAACATGGTGCTATTAGGGATAGTACCCAGGGTATTAATATGTAAACAGGTGGCTATATAGGAGATCCTACCCATGATATATATGTAACAGGGTGCTATATAGGATATATTCCCAGGATATTCATAGTAACAGGTGGCTATATAGGAGATTAATACCCAGGATATTATCTGTAAACAGGTGGCTATACGAGATAATACCCCGGGATATTTATGTAACAGGTGGCTATATGTAGATAATACCCAGGATATTATATGTAACTAGTGACTATATAGGAGATGTACCCAGAATAGATTTGGTACCCGGGTGTCTATATAGGAGATTTAGCTTTAGACTTCTAACATAAACATTTCCTTACCCTCCCATCTTTACAACAATCCTGCCTGTTTTATTATCAGTGGTTTCCTATAGAGAACCAGAATAGCCCTGATAAAGACTGAGACAGAAGAACCAGACTGGGAAGATCATCGGACCCAATGGAAGCTCAGCAGTCCACTTCTGATGGGGTAAGTTTTAACCAATCATAGGATTGGTTTATTAAAGGACATCTATACCGAAAAAAGTGTATATTTTAAATTGACCATACTGGAAACTATAATTCTTTCCCCAGCACCACTGTATATGTTTTTTTGTTGAATCTCCCCTCTATTTCTTTAAGATATCCAATCGAAAACTTATATTTTTGCTGTCACAAACTTCTTTGTTCTCAACAACTATTCTTCTGCTGTAGTTTTTAAACTGTAGATGGAATGATGACAGAGTTGGTGACAGTTGAAATGCTGTGTGCTGTGTCAGACTGACAGTTTGTGTTAGTGGGAAAAATAAGTCGAAAGATGAAATTTGTAGTGGTTCAAAACAAAAGGAGGGGTATACTGCTCCTAACCAAAAGTTGCTCAGATTGGCGGCATGCAAGCACCCACATCAATCAGTGTAATATCTTACATTAAATTATGATTAGAATTAGGCAAAGTAATTTTTTCAGTTTAGTGTCTCGTTAAGGGGGGGGTGGGTAGGGGGATGTTAAGGGGTCTCTCCTTCCATTCTATCCATGGAGACCCCTCTGTACCCTATACACAGCTCTCCCTATACAATGTTAACAAGGGAAAGTGTCAGTGTATTGAAGGATCCTTCCCCTTACATTACACTGTTTGTCCTCTGATTTGTAGGATTTCTGGACATAACCAGAAATGGACAGAAATAAAATTAGGAGGAAGACCAAGAATCTACTGATCATCTGGACCCAAGGAAAAGCTCATCAGGTCCACTACTGATAGAGGTAAGTTTAACCAATGAATAGGGTTAGTTATAAGGTGGTATGTAGGGTCTCTCCTTCATTCTATCCCATGGAGCCCCCTCTGTATCCTCTATACCCAGGCTCTCCTATACAATGTTATAAGGACAGTGTCATGTTATGAAGGTCCTTCCCCTTACTTTACACTGTTTGTCTCCTGATTTGTAGGATTTCTGACATTAACCAGAAAGGACAGAAATAAATTAGAGAGGAAGAACCAGAATCTACTGATCATCTGGACCCAATGGAAAGCTCAGCAGGTCCACTTACTGATAGGGGTAAGTTTAACCACTGAATAGGGTTGGTTATTAGGTGGTTAATGTAGGGTCTCTCCCTTCATTCTATCCATGGACCCCCTCTGTTATCCTCTATACACAGCTCTCCCTATACAATGTAACAGGGAAAGTGTCATTTTAGTGAAGGAACCTTCCCCTTACTTACCTGTTTGTCTCTGATTTGTAGGATTTCTGGACATTAACCAGAAAGGACAGAAATAAATTAGGAGGAGAAACAGAATCTACGGATCATCGGACCCAATGGAAAGCTCAGCAGTCCACTATCTGATAGGGGTAAGTTTTTAAAATGATAGGGTTGGTTATTAGGTGGTAATGTAGGGCTTCTCCTTCATTCTATCCAGGAGCCCCCCTCTGTATCCTCTATACACAGCTCTCCTATACCAATGTTAACAAGGGAAGTGTCAGTGTTAGTGAAGGATCCTTCCCCTTACATTACACTGTTTGTCTCTGATTGTAGGATTTCTGGACATTAACCACAAAGGACAGAATAATTAGAGGGGAAGAACCAGAATCTACTGATCATCTGGACCAAATGGAAAGATCGCAAGGTCCACTTACTGATAGGGGTAAGTTTAACCATGAATGGGTTGGTTATTAAGGTGATAATGTGGGGTCTCTCCTTCCATTCTATCCATTGAGCCCCCTCTGTATCCTCTATACAAGCTCTCCTATACAATGTTCACAAGGAGAAGTGTCAGTGTTAGTGAAGGATCCTTCCCTTACATTACAACTGTTTTGTCTCTGATTTGTAGGGATTTCTGGGACATTAAACAAAATACAGAAATAAAATTGAGAGAAGAACCAAATCTACTGATCATCTGGACCCAATGGAAAGCTCAGCCAGATCCACTTACTGATAGGGGTAAAGTTTTAACCATGATAGGGTTGGTTATTAAGGTGATAATGTAGGGTCTCTCCTTCATCGAATCCATGGAGCCCCCTCTGTATCCTCTATACACAGCTCTCCCTATACAATGTTAACAGGGAAAGTGAGTGTTAGTGAAAGGATCTTCCCTTACATTACACTGTTTGTCTCTGATTTATGTAGGATTTCTGGACATTAAACCAGAAAGGACAGAAATAAAATTGAGAAGGAAGAACAGAATCTACTGATCATCGGACCCAATGGAAAGCTCAGCAGTCCACTTACTGATAGGGTAAGTAGTTAATCAATATTAAATCTTATTTATTATGGTACTATATCTCTATTTACATTTGTCCTAATATTGGGTAGTAGTGTAGTCTCTTGTCTCCTGATATAAATATTTAAAGGAACGTTCACTAAAAAGTGACATTTCTCTAATACCTGCGCACCACAGCTGTACAGGTTCCAACCAATTCCGGTCTCACTATATTGCACATTAGTGTACATACACTCTATCAAAGCAGGAATCATTCGGGTCCAGTACAGCCGGTGGTGGGTTTGAGTAAGGTAAATTACCTCTGTTCATTCCTGGCTCCTGTTCAGTTGATTGAAGAATGGAAGATAAGACATAGCTCCTTTACCTCCTGTTCTTTAATTAATACATTAATGGAATAGTTTACTTTTTTAGTGAACTATTCCTTTAACACTGACCTGGTGAACTGGAGGTCAATAGCTGTAAACTGGAAGTATCAAATACATGCAAGAATGGTACACCTAAGAGGCCCTCATGCACAGCAATAATAATAATATTTCCCTCTACCACTGCCCACATACACAGTCACCTACCTTATCAAAAATGAGTAGAGCAGGGCCTTAATGGCTGCATGAAAGGATCCCTGCATGACCATGAATGCCCATCTATCAGTGTTAGTGAAGGATCCTTCCCCTTACAGGGATGTACAGGGATACTATATAATTTTGAGAATTACTGGTATTAATACATATACTGTAGTTCTGGTTGGTACAGTGATACTATATAATGAGAATTACTGGTATATATATATATACTGCAGTTCTGGTTGGTACAGGATCTAATATAATATTGAAATACTGGTATTAAATACATATACTGTATTTCTGGTTGGCACGGTATAACGATTAATATTGAGAATTACGGTATTAATACATATACTGTAGTTTTTGGTTGGTACAGATCTATAATATTTTGATAATTACTGTATTATACATTACGTGTATTCTGGTTGTTACTGGGATACTATAATAATTTTGAGAATTACTGGTATTAATACATATACTGTAGTTCTGGTTGGTCATGGAGTACTATATAATAATTTTGGAATTACTGGTATTTATACCATATACTGTATTTTGGTTGGTACAGGATACTATATAATATTTGAGAATTACCTGGTATTAATCATATACTGTAGTTCTGGTTGGTACGTGGATACTATATAATTTTGAGAATTACTGGTATTAATGCCTATACTGTAGTTCTGGTTGGTACAGGGACAATACACAAAACCCAAAGGCCCCACGGCGTGACATCCAATGGGGGCAAAAAGGAAGCGGGCAGCCGTCTCAGTAAAACAATCGTAAATCTTTTTATTTCGGAATCTTTAAAATCATCAAACCATCACAGTTAAGTTGCAAACAACGGACTAACGACAAAAAAACATGTGAACCCTCCAGCTCCACCCGACCGCATCTTTCGTGGCCAATAGCCACTTCCTCATGGGCATGAGGGAGTGTCCTCTCCACCTGCTCCATTTAAAGCCCAGGTAATTAACCCTTTATCCCCTAAATCATGTACCAAAGTGAAAAAAAGACACTCTGCAACAGACATGGTATAAATATAAAAACATTAAAAACAAACTAGACTTATTTATATAATCATACCAAAAAATACAGTAAAAATACATTAGGATGAAATCCACAATGGCTAGTATAATTGGCACAATAGGTAATTATTAAATAACACACAAAGTTATAAAAATTTTATAATGTGCATCAGAGGATAGTAATATATTATTTCCAATCATATATATTTAATCACAGAACAACTTAATTCGAAATCTCTATTCATACCAATAGGGGCTAAAGTTTCCAACTATAATCCAGAAAGCCTCCTTACTAGCAGATGGATTCTCTGTCTCCTTACGTACATAATTTCAGCACTGTCATAATTTGGGATTTATATTTAGAACACCCCCATGTCGGTTCAATAATATGGGTTGAATATGGCAGATCATGTTTTCCCATTGATCGTCGCAGTTAACATGTTCTGCTAGTCTTTTATTGCAGATCTAATGTTTTGCCTATATATGGCTCCCACAGCTACATGTAGCTAAATATACCACATGAGTGGATTTGCAATTGTAATGACGATTAATTTGAAAAGTCTTGTTATTCAGCGGCTTGTGAATGAATTGGATACCCTCAATATATTTACAAATTTACATCGTTTATGCCCACATGGGAAGCAACCTTTGTATTTGACCATTGGTTTGGGTTGTGTCAGTGTCTTTTCTGTAAACATACTGGGTGAGACCAAAGAACCAACGGATTTTCCCTCTCCTGTATTAACCCTCGGTGTTGAGGGGATAATATCTTTCAAAGGGGGGTCTGAGAGTAGAATAGACCAATATTTTTTTTGAGGAGACCCCTAATTTTGTTGCTATCTCTGCTATAATGTGGTCACAAAGCCCGGACCCTTACATCTCCGGACGACCATTTTTTGTGTTTTCAGGTGTCCCTTTTTGGTAGATATCAAAGACATTCTATCTTTGCCCACAGCTCTCTCATAGCATTTCTAATAACTCTTGGGTATATCCTCTTTCCAGAAGGCGATCCCCATCGATTTGACTTGGAACTGTCCCATGTGAACACACTCTCCTTACCGTCATAAATGTCCATACGGATTCGCCTTTATACAGAAGTAGGATGGTTACTATCTGCCCGTAGTATCGTATTCCTGGTTATGGTTTTACGAAAAAGGTCCATTGTGACCTGTTTGTCCACATTTCAAATAAATATCTAGAAATTCTATCATAGTTTATCATTTTTTGATATGTGAATGTACACCCCAACCTGTACTATTGCAATAGTTTGAAAAACTGATCAAACTCTTTAGAGCCTTGGGGTTCCTCCCAGATCATTATTAGATCATATATATTCTGTCGAGATAGCTTTTAATGTTGTCACTAAATATAAACTGTGTGTTCCCAACCCCAACCCCATAAAGAGGTTTGCGTAAGACGCGTGAGAACTTCCACCTAGAGGCTCCCTTTTTTGTGAGTAATAAACATGTATGAATAAAAAGTATTAGTCTCTCAATAGAAAAGTAAGAGCTCGTATGATAAAACTTTTTGTGAATCAGATGTACATTGTGACAGTCAAGCCAATATTTACAGACTCTATAAACCCTTCTGATGGGGAATAGATGAATATAAAGATGCAACATCATGGTCACCAATAGTAATTCTCTTTCCAAATATAGATGAAAATACTTAGGTGACCATGGATTGCATCCTGACTCACAAAAATGTTTTATCATACGAGCTCTACTTTTCTATTAGAGACTAATTACTTTTTTTTCACATTGTTTTTTGTCCGTTAGTCCGTTTGTTTGCAACTTTAACGTGATGGTTTGATGTTTTTAAAGATTCCGAAATAAAAGATTTCAATGTTTTAACTGACGACCGGCTGCCCGCTTCCTTTTTGCCCCCATTGGTGTCACGCCGTGGGGCTTTGTTTTTGTGTTGTATACGCCTGACCGATAGGAGACGTACCATTTGACGGAAGTGTTTTTGGAGCACCGGCGTTATTTTTTTGGAAACTGTTCCCACTGCTACAGATTCTGTAACTTATTAGCTTGGTACAGGGGATAATATAATTTTGAGAATTACTGGTATTAATACATATCCTGTAGTTCTGGTTGGTACAGGGATACTATAATATTGAGAATTACTGGTATTAATACATATACTGTAGTTCTGTTGGTACGGGATACTATATAATATTGAGAATTACTGGTATTAATACATATACTATAGTTCTGGTTGGTACAAGGGATACTATATATTATTGAGAATTACTGGTATTAATACATATACTGTAGTTCTGGTTGGTACAGATACTATAATATGAGAATTACTGGTATTAATACATATACTGTTTTCTGGTTGGTACGGGGATACTATATAATTTTGAGAATTACTGGTATTAATATATATACTGTAGTCCTGGTTGGTACGGATACTATATAATATTGAGAATTACTGGTATTAATACATATACTGTAGTTCTGGTTGGTACGGGGATACTATATATATTGAGAATTTACTGGTATTAATACTATACTGTAGCTCTGGTGGTACAGGGATACTTATAATCTTAGAATTACTAGTATAATTTTATATACTGTAGTTTTGGATACTTGTCTCTCAAAAAGGTTCAACATCACTGCATATAGGATAGGGTTAACTAATGGATGGTATCTTAATTAACATCCAATCATGGATGTTGGACATATGTTTTCTATAATGCCCACTCCTAAATTACTATGTAACTGTCAGGCAGACATTATGGGTAGGGTATAAAAGGTTTGATTAGATGGATATATGTCTTTATTTCAACCTCAATTACTATGTAACTGTTAGACTAGACATTATGGTTAGGTATAGGATGGACTAGATGGATTATGTCTTTATCAACCTCCAATACTATGTTACTATTGTAACTGTTATACACATTACGGTAGGGTATAAAGGTGGTCTAGATGGACGTATGTCTTTATCCAACCTCCAATACTATGTTACTATGTAACTTTTATACAGACATTATGGTAGGTATAAAGGTTGGACTAGATGATGTAGTCTTTATACAACCTCCAATACTCGTTCCTATGTAACTGTTATAACAGACATTATGGGTAGGGTATAAAGGTTTGACTAGATAGATGTATGTCTTTATATAACCAATTACTATTTACTATGTAACTGTTAGACAGACATTATGGGTAAGGGTACAAGTTTGGACTAGATGGATATATGTCTTTATCCAACCTCCATAGTATGTTACTATATAACTGTTAGACAGACTTATGGATGGGTATGATGTTGGACTAGATAGATTTACTGTATATACTCGAGTAAGTCGAATCTGAGTATAAGTCGAGGTACCTATTTTTACCTGAAAAATTAGTAAAAACTGATTGACTCAAGTATAAGCCGGGGTAGAAATTATGACCACTACCGCCTTCTGACTCAGTTTGTTTTGTGGCTGCCCGTAAATGACAGCATAATTTCCATACATTAATCCTGTACCTAATAGCCCAAATCTAGTACCAGTCATTTCCAATTTCTTGGCACTCCAGATGTTTGGAAACTACAGCTCCCAGCATGCTTTGGTTGCTGGGGTTGTAGTTTCTAAACATGTGGAGTGGCAAGCTTCAATAAACTTTTAATTAAGCTTACCATCATTTACGATTCTTCTGATCCTATATATATGAGATTGCTAAAAAGTCTTGTAGAGTGACTTTTGTCATGCTTTCCTGCTGCTATGTTTATGGTCAAATATCATTAAATTAATTTTGAAAATGGCAAAAAAGTACAATAAGTCTTGTTATCAAGTTACCGTTGAGTTGCATCAAAAAAATTTGGCAAAAAAACATGCCGGTAATTATTAAAGTGCAAAACTTGTTTGGAAGCAGTCAGTTTAGCCACAAAATATCACCATGTAGAAGGTGCCACTAATTCATTTTTTCATACTTTGTATGTTCTTGGTTGAAGTTTCATTCATAAGTATGAACATTTTCAGAAAAAAATTTCAGTCCACTACTTTTTAAATATTTTTTTTAGTTTAAAACCCGACCTGTAGATTCTAAAAAATATTTGTTTGAAATAACAGCATGTTCAGGTAAGACCCATCACTCAAACTGAGATATTAATATGCCCCTCACCCCTGACCTCTTACTATGATCTGTCTCTTAGAATGGAATAATATTGGCTGTCTCCAGCACACTCTGCTTAGGTGAAGACTTGCAGTCAGCAGAGGAAAAATCAACTGATCGTTCTGTGCTACTTGTTTAAAAAGGAATCTCTGGTTTTATCATATTATCCTAAAATATTCAAAGTGTTTAATAATAGAACCACAAAATAGTGATGTGATTATCATATTAGCATTATGTAAATCAGTATAGCTTTCTAATCTCCCGGTCAGTTTATCTCTTTATTATCTAACTGTCTGTCTATGGCCATTTCTATATAAGTGAGCTGGGTGAACGCTAGGACATCATTTTAATGAGGAGGGCGCCATTCAAAGTTTTTTCTATAAAAGCAGGATCCTAATCAGCCATAGAGCAATAAGCTTGTACCAATCTACTTACCTGAGCTTCTCTTTATACTACAATACTATCACCCTTGACAGTTTTCTACTCAATGAAAGACTAATCCAATAGGGGGTTGGGTTAATATCATTATAGATGATGAGAAAGTTGTACAATGTTCCCACTGCCACAGACACAGCCATATCTCTCACAATCATCCACCAACCTACCCCTTCCCAACAACAACCATTGGTATCGCAACACTACACATTCCTATGTACTGGTAGTGTGAATGGACAGATACCTGTCCACATCACTCAGACAGAGGGTGAGGGTAATTGGGTCGGCTAGACTCACAGTAAGTGCCCTAGAGGTGCAATTGGTCAGTTAGTTAGTTATATTGTGGAGTGAGTATAGTTACCAATCACAATATATTCATTCATATTCATTATGTTAAACTTTTACCATTTGAAGTACTGAACTTTTACATTTCAGTTTTGTACCCAATAACTGTTACAATGTATAAAGTACGTTACTCATTCTTTATCTCTGTCCTTAATGTTCAATGATTGTATCTTCCAATGGACTGTATGTGTTTATCATCTTTAATCATGTCCTACATTGGATAGGATTACATTATGGGGACTTGTCCTTCAAATGAATTAAGCAGATCTTTATTTCTATTGGCCATGAAACCCTATTATCATTCTATTTGTATTTTCTATTCCATATTGTTTTTTTCAATCACAGTTTGTTCATGTTTCACACTCGCATTTTCTCCAGTTTTATGGCATTAATAACCCTTGTTTTCACGTGAGGAAACATTGGCCTCTTTATAATATAGCGCTAAATACTTCAAATGGCAAAATAGCAAAGTTTTCCGGTAATGAATTGGCAAAAATAATGGTTAATTCTAAAAATGTCCCTTTATTTTATTCTTCAGAGAATCGATTCAGTAACCGGGAGAGTTTGTTCTCTAAAATGTCTATCAAGTCCGAACACCAGAACAATCAGAGTCCAGAATCCAATGGTTCCCCTAATACACGGGGTACAGCCAGGAAATATTATCCCCAAGAGATCAGATGGTTGGGAGATTCCCATCATTACACTGATGTGGGGGAAATTCACACAAAGATCCTTCAATCCTTTATTCAACTGACTAAACCTTTCACTTGTACAGAATGTGAGAAAACATTCTCACAAAACAATGCCTTATTTTCTCACCAAACCATCCACACAGGGGAGAAACCTTTCACTTGTACAGAATGTGAGAAAACATTTCTATGTAAATATCCCTTAATTCCACCAAACCATCCACACGTGTGAAAACCTTTCACTTGTACAGAATGTGAGAAAACATTCACTAGCAAGCAAGCCTACTTACTCATCAAACCGTCCATACAGGGTAAAAACTTTTCATGTACAGAATGTGGGAAAAGATTTACTTTTAAGCATTTCCTTCTTTCACATCAGAGAATCCACACAGGAGAAAAAACCCTTTTTTTGTGCAGAATGTGGGAAAAGCTTTACTTTAAAAAAGTCCTTACTTCACATCAGATAACCCACACAGGAGAAAAAACCCTTTCATATAGAATGTGGAAAGAATTCCTCGAAAAGCCAACTCAAATACCCAGCAATCCACACAGGAGAAAAGCCCTTTTCATGTACAGAATGTGGAAAGATTCTCTCGCAACAGCCTACTTCAAGCACACCAGCAAATCCACATAGGAGGAAAACCATTTTCATGTACAGAATTGTGGGAAAGAATTCCTCTCGCAATAGCCACCTTCTGAGACACCAGCGAATCCACACAGGGAAAAACCTTTACATGTACAGAGTGGGAAAAAATTCTCTTGCAAAGGCACCCTTCAAGACAACCAGCGAGTCCACACAGGGGAAAAACCTTTTCATGTACAGAATGTTGGGAAATTTCATTCCAAGAGCCCCTTCAAATACACCAGCGAATACACACAGGGAAAAACCCTTTCATGTACAAATGTGGGAAAGAATTCACTTACAAGACACCCTTCAAAAACACCACAAATTCACACAGGGGATAAAACTTTCTTATTTTGGTTAATGTGAGAACAATTCTCCTGACAGTAACAGAATGCATATCACCTGTTTTGTTTACAGACAAAATTTTCATAAAACAATGCTACATAATGTGTTATCAGTTTGCTCAGGTTTTACACTAATTTAGCATTGGCTGAGCTATTTCCAAAAAGTGTAATTAGTGTAATATAATTATTTGCTCCTTACCTCACACACATCCCACTACCGTATATACTCGAGTATAAACCGATTTTTCAGGCTGAAAATCAGCCTGAAAACTCGACTCGGTTTATACTCAGGTCAACCACTTACCTCTGGGCATTCCGGCAGCCGCGCATCTTTTTCTGCACTGGCCGCGGCCTGCTACGTCACTGCCCGGCGCCAAGCCCGGCGCCGGGTAGTGACGTCAGCCGGCCGCCATGTCAGGAAATGGGCGCGCGGCTGCCGGAATGCCGATACGGTACCCTGCGAGGAAGCCCTTGGATGGAGAAGAGTCGTCCACAGAGAAGAGTCCACAGGGGAAGAGTCCACAGGGAGAAGAGCCCACAGGTACAAACTAAACTGAGGGAGGGGGGCATTCAATATGTTTGGGAACTACAACTCCCAGCATGCTTTATTAGCTGGGAATTGTAGTTTCCAAACATCTTGAATGCCAAGTGAGGTGCTTGCAAGATGTTGGAAACTACAACTCCCAGCATGCTTTATTAGCTGGGAGTTGTAGTTTCCAAACATCTTGAATGCCACCCTCACTTGGCATTCAAGATGTTTGGAAACTACAACTCCCAGCATGCTTTATTAGCTGGGAGTTTAGTTTTCCAAACATCTTGAATGCCAAGTTTCTACCTCGTTTATACTCGGGTCAATAACTTTTTATTAGGATTTTTAGCTGAAATTGGAGTACCTCGGTTTTAACTCGGGTCGCTTATACTCGAGTATATACGGTAAGTGATTATACTGCATTGTAGGATCTTGTGAAGGTTAGTAATATTGTTTCTGGTTCTGCATCAGCCGCTAAGTCTTTTCTCAACAAATTCAATATTTCTTTAAAATAGTTTATCAAATATAATGTGATATGAGGTAATCCTGTCAGATCTGGGTCTGTATTTATTTTACCTGAAAGAAACATTATAAAGTACATTGGCGATTGTCATTACATGAGATGACTACACATCCTAGACATGTACCATACAGGATCTGTACGTGGACGAATTTTAGTTCTGTCTGTTAATAACTATATACAATAAACTTTATGTTGATCAATTTAATGAGGTTTGTCTGTTATAATTTATTCCCTGTCCCTGTTGTAAAGGGAGCTAGAAATGGAAAATAAGATATAATGATATAAAACAAGAGGTCAGGAAGGGGGGAAAAAGCAGAAGTGAGAAGAGGTGTCAGAGAGGGAGAGAGGACACCACCCCAGGAGAGGGATCTGTATTTGTACGGATATTTATTTATGTACCAAGTCTATCCAGGGTTTTCCAGACATTATCAATTTTACAAGGGAACTTTCTGTGGAGATAAAGATGTTGTGATATGATAGTGTTAGATTTTTATATAATCAATTAGCCTAATAGCAGCCATCTTGTTTTTAACCACCATTTTGTCTTGTATTATTTCATGTATTTTCATGTATTTGCAGATGTTTTGTTTTCCAAATGTTCTTTCTCATATCATGGTATTGATAACAACTTCCCAGTGAACTCAAGGTCTTTTTCCTTCCACATTGTGTGCCAACCTCACTCCTCCTTACATTCCAAGGAATGTTTTACTACCTCACTATAGACAAGGTTTGGCAGTGCCCCCTTTCTTTCTTTGTTATAATTCCACAGTTTCATTCTTTCTCCCGGTCGACTGTAAGGGTCTTTAACTGGGTCTAACCGGCATCAGGGTCCGGCGTGTTTAGTGCAGGATATTTATTCTACAGATCTGTATTTATTAGTAATCCAATGTTTATATTGTGGAGGGGTCAGGGACATCCTAGTTAGTACAATTACTTTCTGAGTATACCGTATATATTCGAGTATAAGTCGAATTTTTAAGGCTTTAAAGTTAGCCTGAAAACCTAACCTCGACTTATACTCGGGTCAAGTCCTAATTTAGATCCAAATTCTGCAGTTGCAGATAGTAACCAGTAGGTGGCGATGTGTTAACCTGCATAGAAAGTTACATGAGTTGTTCTTGCCTTTACACTTCCTCCTTCCTGTAGTCTGGCTGCTGGATTCACTCAGCACTGTCACTGCTCATCTGGATGCTGTAAATCTGATGGGTCTCCTCAGTTTGGGGCAAAAAACTGCTGGTAGTACAGTGCAAATGATAGCATGAAACTACAACTCTCAGGAGACATTTTTAAATGTTGGGGTCAGAGAATCCTTTACTATATGGGGGTCAGAGTGCCCTTTACTATATGGGGTCAAGGGCCCTTTACTATGAAGTTCAGAGTGCCCTTTACTATATGGGGGTCAGAGTGCCCTTTCACTATATGGGGTCCAGAGTGCCCTTAC
>JAACNH010004971.1:4054-21984 GCA_019447015.1 Hymenochirus boettgeri | reverse complement strand
CTCACTGTGTGATTACCACGGAATAGACAAAAGTATGAGTAATCTGCACGTATTGTTTTTTTTCTTAAATGGAAGTGGTTTGTTGTGGGCGTGGTTAAGACATTTTGCCTTTTTTTTTTTTTTACTGTGTCCCTAAATTTTTTTTATTAATGAATGAATCCAGATTACGGTTATTAATCCAGATTATGGTTATTAAAATAGATTAACATTACTAATCCAGATTAAGGTTATTAATACAGATTACCATTATTGATACAGATTATGGTTATTATTCCAGATTATTATGAAATATTCAACTGGGTCACTGGTATATTATTTACTCCAGATTACCATTAATAATTACTCCAGACTATGGTTAATTATACCGAATTAGTTATTCATTAGTCCTGGTTACTTGTAATAATTACTCTAGATTACAGGTAATTACTCCAGATTACCTTTTATTAATTACTCCAGGTTAATGTTATTAATTACTGCAAATCCTTGTTTATTTATTATGGTAATTACTTCAGATTACTGTAATTACTCCAGATCAGTGTTCTCCCTAGGGTCTTTTACCCGGGCGGCCCACCCTGCTAGTTTTTCATGCCACCTGGCTGGAAAAAAGTTCTGGGGAGAAGACTGCCAGGTTACTGTTAATTAATCCAGATAACCATTATTACTCCACATAATAGGTAATTATTCCAAATTACCATTATTAATTACTCTAGATTATGGTTAATTACTCCACATTGCCATAATTAATTGCTAATTGTTGCCTTTATTAATTACTCCAAAAAACGTTTTCTGTATTGTATCCCACCCTTGTCACCTCAACTGCCAAGTTCATTTTGTAATAGAAGCAGCAGAAATGTACTTACACTCCTTCGTTTTTTATTAATTCAGATTACCGTTACTAATCCAGTTTACTGTGATAAATTACTCTAGATTATGGTTATTAATTAATCTAGATTATGGTTATTTAATGCAAAATTGCCATTGTTAATTAATCTAGATGAATCTAGAGAACCTTCACAAACAAACCTAGATTACCGTTTAATAAGATTTGTTACTAATCCAAACTATAGTTATTAATATAGATTTTGGTTATTAATACAGATTACGGTTATTAATTACTTCACTGGTTCATTTGAGTATTAATTACTCCAGATTAAGATTAATAACTCCATATTACTGTAATTATTCCAGATCATTGTTGTATTCAATTAGATCAATTAGATCAACTGGACTTGAAATGTAGTTCTTGAAGACGTTTCGCTAGTCATCCGACTGGCTTTCTCAATTCAGAATGACTTGTACAAGAATCTGTGGCAATTATGTACCCTGGAAAATCCCAATTAGCATATCACAGCCAGGTGTTAAGGGTGTGATTGGATAGTGGCTAAGAGGTGTTATAGGAACGCCCAGAGTAAGTTTAGAATTAACATAGTTTAGAATATACATAGTTTAGAATATACATAGTTTAGAATATACATAGTTTTACAAGTTTTTATTTACGATAACTTACTTTCTAACAACTGTAGGTAATAGTGATACATATAAAACTGGTGAACTGAAGTTGTAGCAATAGTGTTATGGAAATACAGGCCGTAAGATTCCCGGTTACATTGTGATCCAGGGATACTTTCCGTTTGCCATTTGTCAGAAGTCAGGAAGAAATCATACACATTCCCTTTTTTCGGGGGGATTAGGTAGGGTTAAAGAGGAGGTTATAAAGGTTGGATTAGATGGATGTATGTCTTTATTCAACCTCAATTACCATGTTGCTATGTTACTAGTGTAAGACAAGCCTCTTACCTACCCGAGACCCTGGTCAGGCAAGGATGCATCTTTTACAGAACCATTTGATAAATGTTAAGTTTGCGAAGTAGCGCAAAACTCCCTGTTAGCCCTTATTCAGCAGAAGACAGAGTACAAGGATGGAGATCATTCCTGATTTTTTTGAATACAGCTTGGTAACATACTCACTGCAAACAAAAATTGCCACTTTTTATACACCAAAATAGAAAAAAAATTAATATTATAAAGTCATATTAATTAATACTAATAGGTCATTAAAAGGTTTTAAAGAATCAATCTGTGGAATGAGCAGAAATATTCATCCAAAAAGGGATTAAATTGCAGGGGGAATGTGTTAAGTGTGTTAACTCATAGCAGGGATGGTTTTGGGGTCATTTATAACTTTAATTACATTTCAGCCCGAAACATAACCCTTTGTTTAACAGAATTCGTCCCCGCTTTATTTATGTTTTATATATTTCTTTAAAAATAAAAGGTGCATTAAAACTTTTACTAGCCGACTTTATTATTATAGTGATGTTCCAGCTTTTATTTATTAGTAATGTAGAAAGAGCACCGCTCGGAATATCCAGCATTTTAATATTAATAATTTACATGATCATTTCATAGTCTATTTTATGTATATTTTATATTTTCAGAGTTATTAAAAGAAAAAAAAGAATTGCAAATAAAAAAATTCAGAGTGATACCTTAATACCCTACTGAAGATTGGTTTTATTTTGAATTTCTCTTTAAAGGAACAAGGCAAGTTATATGGTAAGTACAGGTGTTGTCTGGTGGTATTAAAAAGGGGAACTATGCTCTCCAAACAGGTGAGAGTTAAATAAAAGCCTCACCTTTTTACTTTAAAATGAACCCTGCATCACATTTCATTTAAAACTTGTGAGAAGTCGTATTGCTGGAAAGGTTTAGCAATATACGGAAACTGTCTGAACACTTCCTGCTTTCAGCAGCTTATAGCCATGTTTCTTTTTATCTATTAGTAATCGGTTATCACTATAGCAATATTAGGTGTTGACCCTCACCCATGTATGGATCATACTTGGTGCCATGACCTATATGCACACCATTGATTTACATTTTTTATGTGGAGGGTTTCAGATTTAGCATCTGGCTTATATTAGTCTTGTAAATGGATCGTAATGTGAAGGTTTGTGCATATATCCTTTTGTCTGTGATTGTCTACTGAACAGGGAGGTATCCCACCCCTCCTGGCAGTCGCGCGAGTCTCCCAGATTCTGGGGTGGTCTAATGTGGCTGCAAGGACCAGCAACCTCTGTCCCCGAATGCCTCTTACCTGGCTACCACACCCCTGGAATGCCTCCACCATGCCCCCTAGAGGTCTCTAACCAATGACATGCCCCCTTCCCACCCACCAACACAGGATTTCTGCCTTTGTTTGGTAGGGTTTCATTTAATGTATTTCTGAAAAGATGATGGAGGGTCTAAAGAGCAGATATGCCAAGTATATACAGATTTCATAGCAAGTATATAAAGTACAAGGTACATGGAAAAACAGGCAATGTCTTTAAAACACCAATGGCTATTTAGTTAAAATTTTAGACATTTATTTTAGAACAATTATTATTTTCTGTGAGTTCAACTGTCTTATTATTTAATTTTGTATTAAGGCCTACTACCAGGGCCAGATTTACCATTAGGCACCCCCTGTGGTAAAGTTCAAATTGTAGCCTGTTACCCCAAAAGTAAAAATAGGTTTTGGCGGGTGGCCTATGTGGGTGTGAGGTGATGCCATGAGATGCTCTTGAGATGTACAGTAAATCCAACCCTACTTGTTACCTATGGGTAATGTATTTGTTTGCTGTATTGTAGGCTGTAATTTTTGCCATTTACCACAGACCTTCACATATTAATGTGTATGGATAGGTCACGAAGCTGATAAGCTAACATCTTGGGCATCGGAACTACTAGTGTTGCAGAACATTTCCGTCAGATTGTTATTGGCTCCCTTTACCACAGTTTAGGAAACTGATAACATATTGTGTATGACTGCATTGAATGATCGTTCAGTTTTGGAATCTATTGCGAGTTTGCAACTGAATTCTCATGTGTATAACCAGCTTTACTTTCCTACACATTTTTAGTTCCTGTAAAATTGAACAGCAAGAAAATAAATAAAAGAATCTCTTGCAAGTGAAACAACTTAATTACAACTATTGTTAAGCATAATCATAATTTTTCCATGATCCCCTGATGTGTCTTTGGTGTTTCATCTTCTTTGCTTCTTTAATTATTTACTAAAAAAAAGTTCTACTCATGAAAACTACATTTATATAGTAAATCTAAATAAACAATGTTTTTTTTTTACCCTTTAAAGATAAACTCATTGAACCCTTGTACCTGCTACTGGGGCTTCAGGCAATGTCATGAAATGAAATCAGAATTGATCTAGTACCTAGGTAATTTTCTCAAGAGGTAACTGGTCACTAATCATTGTAGTCGTTTAAGATATTTTGTTACAGTTCACTGTGATGATCATTCAAATGTACTGCTCCTTTAGGGCTTTTTCAGTTGATTTTTTTTTAAAATACAAGGAACCCTAGCTGGCAATCCACACGTGAGAAGGAAATAATATAATAAAAGGGAAAAAAGGCTTAAGAAGCAGACTATCAAGTTATTTACAATAGATTAATGATTGGATTAATAATGGTAGTTATTATTTTAACCATCTATAGGGTTCTAACCGAAAGTTGTTAATTTGATGAGTAGAATTTTGCACAGTTAAAGGACAATAATACTTACCTCATCCCCGCTCCTCTTATATGCATGCTCTCTACCAAGGATGAAGACCTAAGTCGCTAAGTCCTGACCCCTGGGCTGTTTGCTCAAAACTAGTTTCTACAATGGTAAGCTAATATTTACAGAATAAGGTTGCCCTTGCCCCGTTTAGCAGGTTGTAGTGAGTTGTCAAGTTTGATAAGAGTAACCGTCATAAATGGCCGATAGAATAATAAAATAATAAGGGTTGGACAGTCAACCAAAGCCCAAGTTGAAAATGATGAATAAGGGGAACTCTCAGTGACCTGGCAGAAATTCTTAGCCATTGATTGGCTAAACATAATCACATGACTAACTATGTAACTAATTAATAATGAGGTATATGTCTAATTGTAAATAGTAAAAATGATCTTGTAATGTAACAATAAAACAGAACAGTTCTATCTCAAGAGACTCGAGTGTCTTGTGTTCTGTTCTGTGATATATGTGCTATTTTAATCTAGTAACTGACATCTATTTGAATGTGTATTTGTTAACCTTGACATGATGGCCGAACTCACTAAAATCCATTCCGCTTGCAGGTTTGAGGATTTTTGGAAAATTTGAAAATCCGCAAGCGGACCTTTTGAAGTCAATGGAAGCCGAACGTTCTGCCTATAATTAAGGTATAATAGCAAAGGACTATTTGACTATCTGCCTAAAAGACTATCTGACGAAGCTCTGAGGTGCGAAACGCGTCATAGTGACGTACACCGGAAGAAGGAGGTCGGACAGTGCGAATAGAAGTGGAGCTATACAAACACACCACCACGAGGTCTGAATACCCGACAAATACAAGAAGCACATTACTACTTCAGGATCCCTAAAGAATCCCAAGTGCAGAGAAGCCACGGACATTAGTAATACACTGTAGTCCGGGGGATTGGAGGATTGCCGAAAGCGTCGGGAGTGCTACCTTGTTAGGAGCGGTGATGTATACAACACTCTTTCACTGACCATATCACCTCACGATTTTGTGTGCACACAGTATATTTAATAATATATACGGACTCTAGAAGAGCAAAGAAAGTTTTTTCTAAAAAGTTTTTTCTAACTGTTGACTTTTAACATTCTTAGTAAGATTTCATGATTATGGAATATATTTGCCGGTTCGGAATGAATAACAGACTCTAGACGATATATCCATCCGTTCTACAATATAGGGTTCTGTATACTGTTTTTTATGCATTTTACCGATAATCAGATATTACTCATATTTCAGAAGGTTTTTTAACTAATACCTATAGGTACGGGTATTGTTGCAGCTGGCCAGCTGTATATTTGTGTATGTGTTTGGTGTAATAAATTGTATTTTTTCTATATCGGTTTAATGTGTCTTGCTGCGTACACAGGTTGCATTTATTGTATTGATTGTAGTGGGTGGGTGGCCTGAGTCGCTACTGTAGTTACGGGAGTGAGTCGGAGCTTCCTCCTTCACTTTGTTTTTGCCCAGTGGGGGGTCCTCGGGTGCTCCTGTGGTGGATTCGGTACTGGGAAACTTTGCAGTAGCATAATAGCAAAGGGACCTGGGGAACATGTATCAATAGCTAAAATCTTTACAAACACCATCCAGTAGCCGAAACTTCATGCGGTTCCTGTTTTGGCATTCCACGTGATATTACTAACGATTACGAAAATTGGCAATTTTTAAATTGAAAAGTTTTGCGGTTTGGAAAAATCCAAAAAAAGTCCTACAGGGAGATTCAATAAAAGTTCTTATCGTTTAAAATGGTGCTAATTTTCCCCCAACCAATCAGATCTTATTTAACATTTGAAAGCTAACATCTGATTGGTTGGGGCAAAATTAGCACCATTTTAAATGATAAGAACTTTTATTGAATAACCCTGCTAATATCCCCAAATTGCATGAAGGCCGCTTCAGAACCAGGTTCTGGTTTGAGTCCATCTCTAGTAGCAATGTAATAATTTATACAGCATCACGCATACCTTATTATAAAACCAGGCAAATAAATATGGACACAGTTTTCATTCTGCACCCACAGATAATGAGAAGCTCACACTCAAGTGCAATGTTTTCATAATGGGATTTCAGAAGGGAGAAATGCTACTTAGTTGGAAAAGATGTATAGTTCAGTTTAGATGTAAATGATCAGCTCCAGAACTTGCATTCATGGCTTTTAAATTGCTTCTGCAAGTAAATCACCTATCAAATTTATACCGGAAATTTAAATTGAAGAGGTTCCAGAGTCCACCCTAACCAATTATTAAACCCTTTGTGATTACGACTGCTAACACTGTGAAATGGGGACGACAAGCACAGCTCTCTCTAGCTGTACAACTCTCTCTCTCTTTGCTATTTTTTTAATTAGATTACAATATTTTTTATGGCAGGAATAATAAAGGGTTGGAAAATAGAATGAAGTAGCTCTATCTTGAACTAGATAAACAGCACAGATGTAAAATCAGTATTAAGCTAGGTACACACAGTACCGATAAAGCCCCGATACTGACGGATCCAACGGTATCGGGGTTTTATTGGTAATATGTGTACCTAGCTTTCCCGAACATTCAGATCAGCCAATCGCTCGTTCAGGAAAGAGGGAAAATGTTCCCCAGCTGTGGTAGTCTCCCTATATCTGATATCAGACAGATAAATGACTGCAAAGGCCCCTTTCCCCACCTTCAAATTATAATGGTAAAATGTAATTATATGTGATGAATTTTCAATAAAGGCTTATTCTAGGGTTAACTTTAACCCCAAAATGTCCCTTCTTTAATTAAAAGTATGATTCTAATGGAGACAGGAACACTTGTTCTGTGTCTGAGAGAGGTGAATTTATGTACTTCTCCTTTAACATATGAGATACTATATTCGTGTCTATACTTTGTTCTTTCATGTGCATGTTGTGGAACTCCTTGAAGCCACTTAAACCCAGCAGCAAAAAGTCTAGTGGTACCACTTTTCCCTCTCTCCCAATGTCATGTAGAATGCCCTGTGGCCTTCAGAACAGGAGACAATATCTGGGAGGTGTGCTCTCTATGATTAGATATCACAGTCATAAATCTAGAAAATTCGGAGGAAAGGCTACTGAAATATACTGATGGCTTAACTTATGGTGGGAATAGCCTTGTAAATTGGACCTGGCTGGCAAGTATTTTAGTTAAAAAGAAACAAAAGCAAATGTTTGGAAATTAAGCACATTCTTTTCTTTTCATTGATTTACTAACCTGGGATTGTGATGCCTGAGAGAAGTGTCCACCGTCATTAGATCCATGACAGACTGATCATTATCAGTTATTAAAAAACAGTCCTTTAAGGAAGAATTATCGGGTGTCCCTTGATGTGTGTTATCCACACTAGTACGGTGCTGGGGATCTAATATAATATGGAACACACACAATTGTGGGAGGGAAAGACCTCCCCTAGCATCCCTCTGTATCACACACCTTCCATCTGATAATGCAAATTTCTATTTACTAGCAAAAATAAATACATAACCCATGACACAAAGGGCCATGGGCCAACTGTTTTTTGGGGATTACGACAGTCGAACTTTGAGGAGTTTCCATGAAATTTTTTGTTAAAAAGCTGACAATTTTGTATCAAAACTTCGAAAATCAGTGTTGAAAAGTTGACATAGAATATTTCAAAAATCCACTTCAGTTGGGTTTCAATTGACGATTTTCGATTCTGCAGAATTCCAACACACTCCACAGAACCGCTGTCAGAAGGAAACTCACCAGTTTTGCTCATCTCTAAAGTCCCTCACTGAATAATAAAGACCTGGTGCATATAGGAAGCTGGTCTACGGAAGGGGTTTTCAAAGCGTGCCAGGGCTTTGTCACTTCATGAGTGTGACTTCAAAGAGCTAGAGGTGTGCCTCAGAATTTTGGTAGTGGAAATAATTTCACCAGTATATCTAGTAGAATATTTCTGTTATTTTGTACTTGTGCTTAATTATATTATGATCCAATTTCAATACAGTCAATGTAGTTTAACTTGACACTACATTGATTAGAATGCAGTATACATTGTTAAGTGCATAAAATATGGGTAATTACAACATTCAGTCCAACATTAAGAACACAGGTGTGCCAAGGTAAATTTACATTGCCAAGTGCACCAAAATCTGAAAAAGTTTGAGAACCACTGGTCTACGGGACTATTAACTCTATGCATCCGATTAAGAATTAGCCATCCAATATGTATAATGAATATACAAATTAATCATTATCTAAGGAGTGAAATTAGACAATATTTTACATCTGAATAAGATGTTTTCCCCTTTAAATGTTGTAATAAAAATCCTTGCCTTGCCAACAGCATCTCTGCAAACATCAGAGTAATCAGCTCTCTAGAATGACGAGCAAAGGCTCTCTGTCACTTCATCTACTCAATAGCAAAAGGTCAGCCCCCTGTGCTTCAATAGCAACAAACTCAGACAGATCAATCAGGTATCCCAAATCACTGAGACAGTCAGGAATCCAAGTTCTGCATTTCTCAGACATACATTAACCATGGAAGCTTAGATCAGAGCTAGGACGTTTCTTTTCCTCTTCCCTTGAATCATTTATTATGAACAGCGTAGAAGAAATTAACAAGCAGCACGTATTCATTTACATTCTTCAGCTTCTGCGCACAAAATATGCGGATTATGTTGTGCTTTTAATGATCAGAATGAAGTGTCTTCTTGAAGAATATTAAAAAAACTCCATCACGGTAAACAGTGGTAATAGGAAGTGCTTTTCATCATGGTTTATTTTAAAAGCCTTAAAAACATATTGCATTAGGATGGTATATAAATCGGATATAAAACGGCACTAAATTCGGTGCATTTATACTTTTCTTTTTTTGTTTAAATACATTCCAAGCATGCTCTAGAAATAAATAATTTTCTGCTACATAAAATGAGCAATTTACGGAGAGCCCGCAACACTCGAAATTTCATCTTAAAATCATGCTAACCTATTTACCAGTGGTTAGTGTGACTTTAAAGGGTAGTAGAGACGGCCTAAACTCACCAGTTTCGTTCCGTTTTCGGATTCCCGGATCTCGGGGAAATCCCAAAGATCTGAAAACGGAACAAATATTTGATTATTATCGAATGTTCGAGGCGATTTCTGAGGATTTTAGAAAATAGCCTTGAACGTTTGAGAATCCTTGAAAATACGATCGGAGACTACTTTCGAGGTTCCAACTGTATTTTAGAGGATTATCAAACGTTCGAGGCTATTTTCTATAGTACTCAAATGTTTAATAATTATAGATAAAAGGCTCCGAAATCCGGATGATCCATCCAGATTCGGATGTATCATTTGGATTTCGGAACTGAGGGGTTCCATGTTGGATCCGGGTCTAAAGGGTATGTATACGGAAATAATTACTTAGCTTCCTATTAATCTATGATTAAATACATGTAGGCATTTACACTAAGGTGTGTGTGTTACTCCATGCCTTCATTCATTCAGTACTTGTTTTGCTCAGGCTCTGTGAAGTATTCCCCTCCCCCTCCTAGCCGCCACTCCCTTTATCAGACCAGATTATCAGTGAGGGCGAGAATACTCAGTAATCTACGAGGCACCACTGAAACAGGGAGTTTCCTATCATGCAATTCGAACATACCAACTACCATTCCAGTTACAGCAAAAGCGGTCACAGCAGGCAGAAGAGTTTATGATAATAAGTTACTTGATTGACAGCGAAAATGTAAGATGGTTCATCTGTTGTATTCAATTAGATCAACTGGACTTGAAGTTTAGTTCTTGAAGACGTTTCGCTAGTCATCCGACTGGATCTCTCAATTCAGAATGACTTGTACAAGAATCTGTGGCAATTATGTACCCTGGAACATCCCAATTAGCATATCAAAGCCAAGTGATAAGGGCGGGATTGCATAGTGGCTAAGAGGCGTTAAAACCACTATGCGATCCTGCCAGTGGCCAACCTTTACATGGAGGAGGTAGAAAAACAGGCGCTTAATACCTTTAAGGGCATAGCACCCAGCCACTGGTTCAGATATGTTGATGACACCTGGGTTAAAATCCACCAGAAGGAAGTACAAGCTTTCACAGAACACATTAATGCGGTTGACCAGAACATCAAATTTACAAGGGAAGAGGTACAAAACAACAAACTGGCTTTCTTGGACTGCTTGGTAGAAGTTAAGGAAAATGGTAAACTGGAAGTAGAGGTTTACAGAAAACCAACACACACAGATCAGTATTTGATGTTTGAGTCCCACTACCCTTTAGATCACATGCTGGGTGTCATCAGAACCCTGCAACACAGAGCTGAGAACATCCCCACTAGCACAGAGGTGAAGGCTAAAGAAATGAAACATCTCAGAGGAGCCCTTAAAACTTGTGGATATCCAGACTGGGCCTTTGTCAAAAGAAGCAGAAGGAAAGAAAAGAACACGAACACCAACAGTGAAGGGCAAAAGCAAGACAGGAGAAAGAACATGGTCATCCCATATGTAGCAGGGGTCTCCGAGAAATTAAGAAGAATTTTCAAAAAACACCGTATCCCTGTCTGCTTTAAACGGAACAACACACTGAGGCAGCAATTGGTACATCCGAAAGACCCAATACCGAAACACAAGAAAAGCGACATCATATACGCAGTGCAGTGCATTGAAGAATGCGCTGATTTGTATGTGGGGGAGACCAAACAGCAACTGCATCAACGTATGGCCCAGCACAGAAGAGCCACTTCCTCGGGTCAGGACTCAGCTGTGTACCTGCATCTTAAGGATAAAGGACATACCTTTGAAGATTGTAATGTTAACATATTGGCAAAGGAACATGACTGGTTCAAGAGAGGTGTTAAGGAGGCCATTTATGTGAAAATAAAGAAACCAAGCCTAAATAGAGGTGGGGGGGTTCGACACCAACTGTCTGCCATGTACAATGCTGTTTTTACACCTTACTCTGGGCATTCCTATAACACCTCTTAGCCACTATCCAATCCCACCCTTAACACTTGGCTTTGATATGCTAATTGGGATGTTCCAGGGTACATAATTGCCACAGATTCTTGTACAAGTCATTCTGAATTGAGAAAGCCAGTCGGATGACTAGCGAAACATCTTCAAGAACTAAACTTCCATTCCAGTTGATCTAATTGAATACAACAGATATACCATGACCTGGATAAATGAGAACCTTCACAAGCGTAAGATGGTTCAGACTGGATATCTAAAGAAATAGGGGACAGATCAACTAAAAATGGTTAAGTGGTGGTTGGCAAGAATTATAGTTTTAAATTATGGGGGGGGATTTCTAAAAAAATTCAGGAATTTTATTGACACCTGTGCAGCCAATGTGAACATTTTTAATATTACTTTTGTGACACTTATTATTACTTTTTTGCCAGCTAACAGCTAGCGTTCATGTCATGTTCCTGTTTGGGAAGTACCCGGAACCGCAAAAGCTGGAAACTGCTATGGCCGTACTGGTGACTCTGGGTGAATTGTACTGAAAGTATTTACAATCTACTGAAGGAGAACTAAAGCGAAAACATAAATAATCCTAAATGAATTCTATTATTGCTAATATACAGCTTTAGTTCCCACTTTTGTAGAAAACTCAGCTGTGGACCAAAGACCCAGACTCAGTGAGTTTTCTAGCCCCCTCCTTCTCCTCCAGACTGAGACACTTGTTACTCTTAGAGAAGGGTGAAACTGCTAAAATCCGTTCCGCCTGCAGTTTCGCAGATTTTCTAAAATATCTGAAAAGCCGGAAATCCTTGAATCACGAAAATTTGAATTTTCAAGGAATTTTTGAAAATTTTTTAAAAATGATACAGTAACTTATTGTAAATGGCTCTGGGACCTGGGAAATGGAATGGGGAACAGAATTTATGGAGTTAAAGTTGAGCTAACCAGTTTGCTACTGGTTAACTCAAAATTAAGGCCAGATGTTAGGGTAACGCAAAAGACACCCGTGCATCCGACGTTCGTGATTCAATATCGTATTTGCGCTACTTTTAGCATTGGATTTTAACGCCAGCTTTTAAATGCCAGGATTCTAAATGCCTTTTCGGGAATTAACGCACAGTCGCAAACGCGATATTTTGGACATTTACCCAGAGCGATTGCAGCTCTGGGTAAATAAGCCTGAGAAATGGTTACAATCAGATTCTTTCAGAAAGAATCTGATTGGTTGGCATACCAATCAGATTCTGTCTAAGGCTGGGTACACTCGGTAAGATTAGTGCTGTGTATCAGTCGGTTAGGCGAAAACATCTTACCGTGTATGTGTTTACATTGGTAAATCACGGCCGATCGTGCGGTTCCCTATGGGACTGGACAATCGGTCATGCGAACTGTTGTCCCAGCCAAGGGCTCACCACTAGCGAGCGTGCTCAGTCGGGACAAATAATCGCCCCGTGTGTACCCAGCCTAAAGGAATCTGATTGCAACCAACTCTGATTGGTTACAATCATATTCTTCTAGAAAGCATACTAGTCAAATTCTTTCTGAAATAATCTAATTGTATCCAATCAGAATTGGTTACAATCCGATTCTTTCAGAAGGAATCTGATTGTCTGTTCCCCAGACCATTTGCCAGGTCCCAGAGACATTTACAGTAAGTTACGGTATAATTTTTAGAAAATTTTTGAAAAATCCCTTGAACATTTCAAGAATGTTAGATATTTCTTGAATTTTTAAAATTTTTGAACACGGCTCGGAAAAAATTCAGAAAGTGAAATGCTGGATGAGAAGGGGGAGGCTGGATGAGAGAAAAGCAGACACTGAGAATATTTGCATATTCTCAATGTTTGCTTTTCTCTCATCCAGCATCCCCCCCTCATTATTCCCCCACCCACCCCCTGCTACCTCTCTCCTTTGCATTTGGGTGCCCACGCTAGTACGCTGTTATCTCTCTATTTTATTACCCCCTCTAATTCTAAGTATATTCTGGACTTTTTTTGGGGGGTGGGGGGAGGTTATTATCTTGTTATCTTATGTAATTAGCTTTTTACTTTCTGTTAACCTTTGTTTCAATCAGTACTGCTATTGGATAGTAAGAAACTTCCAGTATAGATGGAATTTATGACATGGAGTGTAACGCGCTTTTAGGTGAAATAGTAATGTCCCCGCTTATATCCTAGTGTTTATGTGTTGTATTTAGAGATGTTCACAGCTAGTCAGTAAAGAACTGTCAATCACCCAGCCCCTCCCCCTGGCACACTACATGTAGAAACTATCCATTCTTTAAAAGTAAAGCTTATTGCACTGTAGATAAAGAAATCAAGTCCCTCACTATAAACACACACACCTTCAAACTCTTACAGCTAAAAGAAAATCTTACATGATTCAAGCAGTTATTACAGCTCCCAGTGCTGCTTACCTTCCCATAGCAAAGCAGATTTACTTTCACATAACACAAAATCAGTGGGTGAATGCTATTGGCTGTAGGGGGGCACAGATCATCTCCACTGCACATGCTCCACACTCCATTTGTGCTTCAGTTTAGGGAGGGGGTGGAGATATATAGAGACATACATAGAGAGGAGACATACATACTGAGCTGAACAGGACATGAGGAGATCTAGTGACAATAAGCAACGAGAGCAAAAAGGGATCAAGTTCCTGACAGTGCTAAAAATATAGGAAAGGATAAAGGCAAGTCATTTTTTTTTAGTTTAGTGCCCCTTTAAGTCCAGTTGATCTAACTGAATAAAACAGATATACCATGACCTGGATGAATGAATATTACAGGTATACCATGACCTGGATGAATGAATATTACAGATATACCATGACCTGTGTGGGGGAGACCAAACAGCAACTGCATCAACGTATGGCCCAGCACAGAAGAGCCAATTCCTTGGTTCATATTGGCATAGGAACGTGACTGGTTCAAGAGAGGTGGTAAGGAGGCCATTTATGTGAAAAAAATTGCCTCAGATTCTTGTACAAGTCATTCTGAATTGAGAGATCCAGTCGGATGACTAGCGAAACGTCTTCAAGAACTAAATTTCAAGTCCAGTTGATCTAATTGATCTAATTGAATACAACAGATATACCATGACCTGGATGAATGAGTGTCTGTATATGTCTGTATATGACTGTATATGTCTGTATTGTTTGCCTCCATCTCCTGGCTGTTAGTTTGTGTTGGATCCTGTGGATGTGGCTCGTTTGTTTTAACTGCTTTCGTTTGTTCCAGCCTATTACTTTTCCTCGTTGCTCCTCTCTTCCTCCTCATTGGTTATTCTTCCCTTTATATTCTCTTTTCCCCCTCACCTCTCTGCCCGTTATAGCCTGTGGTTTTCCCTTGCATGTGGTGCAATCTTGATCTAGTTTATTCCGTATACCGATTCCTGTCTTGCGTTGCATTTGTTTGCCGCCTGTCCTGACCTCTTGCCTGACTCCGACTATGACTTACCCTCTTGTACCTCATCTCGCTAACTGACCATCTGTGTTTCGACCCTAAGCTGTTCCCGACTTTCCCAAAATCAATTCTTGAATATGATTTATGAACATTTGAGCGTATAGTTCCTCTCTTTAATGTCCTATAGGTCCCCATTTGTAAAGAATGGGTTTAATTGGGTGGTTGTTCTAATTGTGTCAGTTTGTGTGTCAGATTTTTCAGATCTTTTCATTTCTGTTAGTAAGTCTATTGTGTTCACACGGAAACATTTGCCATAGCATAAGTTACACATTTGCCATAGCATAAGTTACATTATTTATATATAATATCTACTCCTATATTTTAACTGCCAGGGTATTTCTCAAGGCTATTAATACACCGTTGTTACTAAGTGATGGAGGATTAGTGTGTTTCTTGGGCACAGATAATGTCTGTCTTGTTTGGATTTTCACCCCTCCAGAACCCTTAAGGAAAGTTTGAACCAACTAGTTAATCCTTTTACATCATTACGCGATACAATCTTAATAACCATGACAGTTCATTTTTAGTTGGGTTATCACAGTGTCTTTGCTTTCTGACCCCAAAAGAATGGTATATAGATTTATATACTTATATCCAATAAATAGATTATATACAGTAAATCTTACACACAGTCGTACATTTACGCCGAATGTTCGTTAATTGGCGATCGTTCAGTCATAGAATACCATAAGGTAGTAAACTGCTGCAATGGTATTGTATGGGGAATGTAAATCTACCATCGTTATTGGTAATTTATGATCTTTATCGTTAATTTTTTGCTAACTATCGTAAATTAATGATCGCTAAACCGACCGGAAATTAACATTCATTAAACCGACCGTTAAAGACCAGTATCCCTAGAAAACTATAGGCACCTTTATAAATATGGCCCTGTATGAGGCACTAACACAGATACCATGATTCTGTATGAGGTACTACACAGATACCATGATACTGTATGAGGTACTAGCACAGATTCTGTAATTACGTTGGGCACTAGCAGATACCATGATACTGTATGAGCACTAGCCAAGATACCCAGACACGTATGAGGCACTAAACACCAGATACTATGATAACTGTATGAGGCACTAAACACAGATACCCTGATACTAGTTGAGGCACATAACCAGATATACCCTGATACTGTAGAGGCACTAACACAGATACCCTGAGACTGTATTAGGCACTAACACATACCTGATACACACTTATGATGTAACACAGATACAATACGAGGCAATAGATACCTGTACTGTAATGAGGAACTACCAATAAATGATACTGTATGAGGCACATACACAGATACCATGATACTGTATGAGGCACTAACACAGATTACCCATGCTTTACTGTATGAAGGCACTAACACAGATACCATGATACTGTTGAGGCACTAACACAGATACCATTATACTGTATGATGCACTACACAGATACCATATACGGTTAGGAGGCACTAACACAGATTACCATGATACTGTATGAGCCACTAACACAGATACCAGATACTGTATGAGCACTAACCCAGATCCATGCACTGTATGAGGGCCACTAACAACGAATACCATGATACTGTATGAGGCACTAACACAGATAACATGATACTGGATGAGTCACTCGCACAGATACCATGATACTAATGAGGCCTAGCACAGAATACCATGATATGTATGAGGCACTAGCACAGATACCATGATACTGTATGAGGCACTAGCACAGATCCATGATACTGTATGAGGCACTAGCACAGAGACCATGATACTGTTCTGAGCACTACACCCGACACCAGATACTGGTGAGGCACGTAGCACAGATTCTGTAATACACGTTGGGCACTAGCAGATTCCTAATCTACATTTGGGCACTACACAGAGCCAATGAACTGTATGAGGTTACTAGCAAAGATTACCATATACTGATGAGGCAACTACACAAATCTGTAATATTACGTTGGGCACTAGCATGATACCATGATACTGTATGAGGCACTAGAAAAGATACCAATGATACTGTATGAGACACTAGCGAGATTCTGTCAATACTACGTTGTGCACAATCAGATTCCATGATACTGTATAGGCAAACTGCATATTCCGTATCTACATTTGGGGCACTAACACAGAACCATATTACTGTATTAGTCACTACACAGATTCTGTAAATACAACGGTGGGCACTACCATAGATACCATATCCGTGAGTCCTAGCAACAGATTCTGTAATACTACGTGGCCCGAGCACAGATAACCTGATACTGTATGAGGCACTAGCCACATATTCTGTAATACTACTGTTGTCACTAGCATCAGATCCCATGATACTTTATGAGGCACTAGCAACGCTTCTGTAATCCTACTTGGGCACTAGCCACAGAATACCATGATAACTGCTGAGGCACTAGCAGATACCATATACTGTATGAGGCACTATCACAGATTCTGTAATCCTACGTTGGGGCACTAGCACAGATACAATGATATGTATGAGGCACTAGCACGGATACCATGAACTGTAATGAGGCACTATCATCAGATTCTGTAATCCTACGTTGGGCACTAGCACGGATACCAATGATACTGGTATGAGGCACTAGCACAGATACCATGTACTGAATGAGGCACTTGCATAAATCTGTAATCCTACGTGGGCACTAGCCATGGATACCATGATACTGTATGAGGCACTAGCACTATTCCTGTAATCCTACTTGGGCACTAGCACAGATCCATGATACTTTATGATGCACATCACAGAGACCATGATACTGTATGAGGACCTAGCACAGATTTGTAATCCACTTTGGGGGGCACTAGCACAATACCTGATACTGTATGAGGCACTAGCCCGATACCATATCATGGTATCTGTGCTAGTGCCCAATGTAGGATATATACAGAATCTGTGCTAGTTGCCTCATACAGTTCATGGTATCCTGTGCTCTGTGCCCAACGTAGTCGTTCCAGAATATGCTGCTATTGCCTCATAAA
>JAACNH010004970.1:0-21985 GCA_019447015.1 Hymenochirus boettgeri | reverse complement strand
ACAACCTCCAATACTATGTTACTATGTAACTGTAAGACAGACATTATGAATAGGGTATAAAGGTTGGACTAGATGGATGTATGTCTCTATATAACCTCCAATACTGTGTTACTATATAACTGTTGGACAGACATTATGGGTAGGGTATATAGGTTGGACTAGATGGACGTATGTCTTTATACAACCTCAAATACTATGTAACTGTTGGACAGACATTATGGGTAGAGTATAAAGGTTGGACTAGCTAGGTGTATGTCTTTATACAAACTCCAATACTATGTTACTATGTAACTGTTATACAGCCATTATGGGTAGGGTATGAAGGTTGGACTAGATAGGTTTATGTCTTTATACAAACTCCAATACTATGTTACTATGTAACTTTTATACAGCCATTATGGGTAGGGTATAAAGGGTTGGACTAGATGGATGTATGACTTTTATGGGTAGGGTATAAAGGTTGGACTAGATGGATGTATGTCTTTATACAACCTCCAATACTATGTTACTATGTAACTGTTATACAGGCATTATGGGTAGGGTATAAAGATTGGACTAGATGGACGTATGTCTTTATACAACCTCCAATACTATGTTACTATGTAACTGTTATACATCCATCTAGTTTGTATAAAGACATACGTCCATCTAGTCCAACCTTATACCCTACCCATAATGTCTGTATAACAGTTACATAGTAACATAGTATTGGACTAGATGGACGTATGTCTTTATACAACCTCCAATACTATGTTACTATGTAACTGTTATACAGACATTATGGGTACGGTATAAAGGTTGGACTAGATGGACGTATGTCTTTATACAACCTCCAATACTATGTTACTATGTATCTGTTATACAGACATTATGGGTAAGGTATAAAGGTTGGACTAGATGGACGTATGTCTTTATACAACCTCCAATACTATGTTAGTATGTAACTGTTATACAGACATTATGGGTAGGGTATAAAGGTTGGACTAGATGGACGTATGTCTTTATACCCTACCCATAATGTCTGTATAACAGTTACATAGTAACATTGGACTAGATGGACGTATGTCTTTATACAACCTCCAATACTATGTTAGTATGTAACTGTTATACAGACATTATGGGTAGGGTATAAAGGTTGGACTAGATGGACGTATGTCTTTATACAACCTCCAATACTATGTTAGTATGTAACTGTTATACAGACATTATGGGTAGGGTATAAAGGTTGGACTAGATGGACGTATGTCTTTATACAACCTCCAATTCTATGTTCCTATGTAACTGTTAGACAGACATTATGGGTAGGGTATAAAGGTTGGACTAGATCGATGTATGTCTTTATAGAACCTCCAATACTATGTTCCTATGTAACTTTTAGACAGACATTATGGGTAGGGTATAAAGGTTGGAATAGATAGACGTATATCTTTATACAACCTCCAACGATGTATGTCTTTATAGAACCTCCAATACTATGTTCCTATGTAACTCAGACGCCCGGCCGACGACGCCTTTCCCAGGCCAGGCATGGTACAGGGGTCCTATCCCTGCTTTCCACCAGGGCCAGCAGGTAAAAAACAACAAGGGGTACCGCTACGCTTGGGGGCTTTCCAGGGCCAGGCAGGGTACCAAGGGGTTCCTATCGCTGCTTTCCATTCCAGGGCCAGGCCAGGGTAACAGGGGTACTATCGCTGCTTTCCAGGGCCACGCGGGTTAACAGGGGTGGCCCGATCGCTCTGCTTTCCAGTGTCCAGGCAGGGTACAGTGTGCCTATCGCTGCTTTCCAGGGCCAGGCAGAGGGTACAATGGTACCTATCGCTGCTTCCCCCCAGGGGCCAGGCAGGGTAACCCCAGGGGTGCCTATCGCTGCTTTCCAGGCCATGGCAGGGTACAATGTGTCCCTATCTCTGCTTCCCAGGGCCAGCGGGTACCGGGTGCCTATTCGCGCTGGCTTTCCAGGCCATCAGGTAACAAGGGTTCCTATCGCTGCTTTCCAGGGCCAGGCAGGGTACAAGGCAAAGGACACACAGAGGGACCTACACGTACATTGGCTCTTACTCAACCCGCCAAAGTCCAAGTTGTTTTGTACCCATTCCTGTCCGTCTTCTGAATTCCTCCACACAACAAAGCCCATGAATGTAACATAGTATCCAAGGCATCTATATTGTGGCTCCCATCCTGAAGTTTCCTATAAGGTGGGAATGGGGGGAGAAGACTGAAGACTTTATATCCTTTATAGATGGGAACTCTATCCCTACAGACAGTAACGTAAACTGGCAGCCAGGAGCACAGTCCCTATACGCCCTATTATAACCCACCCACCCTCACTGTGCCAGAATCCGTAACCTGGTGACCCGATAAATGACCTGTGTCTGAAATATGAAGTCTCTTAATACCAAATATGTTGTAGAATGTCCCTTTCCGTGCAAGGGGCCTTGAGTTCAATTGTGTCCCCAGCCGGTCAGCCGTGCTGCTTGTAATTGTCCCAGGCATGTTTCATCATCTGGAGGGAGAGAGAAAGTATACAGGAGGAGAATATTATTCCAAAGAGATGGCCACATCTGGAATACGCGGTGCAGTGTTGGAATCCCATGTACAAAAGGGACATCTTGGAAATTGAGACAGTTCAGAGAAGGGCAACTAAATTAATAAGGGGAATGGAGGGGCTTGAATATGCAGGCAGATTAGACAAGTTAGGGCTGTTTACATTGGAGAAGCGACGTTTGCGTGGGGACATGATAACCTTAAACAAATATATTAATGGGCCATACAATGAACTCTCTGGTGCATTGTTCATAAGGCCGAAGCCACACTAGGATGAATACATGATCACAACTTCACCCGGTCGGAAACGTTTCAGAGTGCATTGCATGAAGTGGGCTGCTCCCATAGGGTTACACAGGTCAGCACAACTGCTTGATCAGATTGCAAAACGTGTTCCGAATCACACGAGTTGGGCCTAGCCCTAATAGCCGTAATATCAGACTCATGGACTTACTTTAAGATTAAAAGACGTTTCATCTTCAGGTTAGGAAAGGTTTCTTTACAGTGGAACTGCCTTCCAGCAGATGTGGTAATGGTTAGACCGACATTGTGGGTAGGGTAAAAAGGTTGGACTAGATGGACGTATGTCTTTATACAACCTCCAATACTATGTTACTATGTAACTGTTATACAGACATTATGGGTAGGGTATAAAGGTTGGACTAGATGGACGTATGTCTTTATACAACCTCCAATACTATGTTACTATGTAACTGTTATACAGACATTATGGGTAGGGTGTTAAAACAGCATTGTACATGGCAGACAGTTGGTGTCGAACCCCCCCTTTGTCAAAAGAAGTAGAAGGAAAGAAAAGAACACAAATACCAACAGTGAAGGGGAAAAGCAAGACAGGAGGAAGAACATGGTCATCCCATATGTAGCAGGGGTCTCTGAGAAATTAAGAAGAATTTTCAAAAAACATCGTATCCCTGTCTGCTTTAAACCGAACAACACACTGAGGCAGCAATTGGTACATCCAAAAGACCCAATACCAAAACACAAGAAAAGCGACATCATATATGCGGTGCAGTGCAGTGAAGAATGCTCTGATTTGTATGTGGGGGAGACCAAACAGCAACTGCATCAACGTATGGCCCAGCACAGAAGAGCCAATTCCTCGGGTCAGGACTCAGCAGTGTATCTGCATCTTAAGGATGAACCTGCAGATCTATTTATTCCATAGTCTGGTTAAATATCCCTTACCTTCCAATCCTGTTTAGCTGGTCAGAAAATGTCTGATTCTAAAATAGAATATTATCCATCTGACAGCTGTGATGAAGTGTGTGCAGAGACTATGGGGAATATTTGCAGAGACTATGGGGAATATTTATAAACAATCCTTATTGCAGGACAATGGCAAAGACCGGTATTTACGCCGTATTTATAAATCCAATAGTTTTCACCGCGCTGATGGGGGCGGTAGTTTTAATAATGCGCTCCAGCAACATCGATGTATTCATTGCGTTAAGTCTGGTTTTGCAGCGAAATAGAAATTGCGCCCTAACGCCATTACCTGACCAGGGCTGCAAGCGAGAATTTGTCAACATTAAAGGGTCTTTAGCAGAAAGAACAATGTGTATGTTGAATTTAGTGGCATATCCCATATTGTTACTATGTAACTATTAGAAACAAGACGTATGGGTAGAGTATAAATATTGGACTAGTGGCCGTATGTCTTTATACAACCTCCAATACTATTTACTATGTAACTGTTTACAGACATTATGGGTTGGGTAATAAAGGTTCGACTAGATGGACGTATGTCTTTATACACCTCCAATCACGAGTTACTATGTCACGTTATACAGACATTATGGGTATGGTATGAATGTTGGACTAGATAGATGTTTGTCTTTATACAACCTCCAATACTATGTACTATGTAACTGTTTATCGGACATTATGGGTAGGGTATAGGTTGGACTAGATGGGCGGATGTCTTATACACCTCCAATACTAGTTACTATGTAACTGTTATAACGACATTATGGGTAGGGTATAAAGGTGGACTGAGATGTACTTTCTTTTATACAACCTCCAATACTATGTACTATGTAACTGTGATACAGACATTTTGGGTAGGGTATAAAGGTTGGTCTAGATGGACGTATGTCTTTATACAACCTCCAATACTATGTTACTATGTAACTGTTATACAGACATTATGGGTAGGGTATGAATATTGGACTAGATAGATGTTTGTCTTTATACAACCTCCAATACTATGTTACTATGTAACTGTTATACAGACATTATGGGTAGGGTATAAAGGTTGGACTAGATGGGCGGATGTCTTTATACAACCTCCAATACTATGTTACTATGTAACTTTATACAGAACTTATGGGTAGGATATAATAGGTTGGTCTAGATGGACGTATGTCTTTATACAACCTCCAATACTATGTTACTATGTAACTGTGTATACAGACATTATGGGTAGGGTATAAAGGGTTAGACTGGATGTAAGTATGTCTTATACAACCTCCAATACTGTGTTACTATGTAACGTCTATAACATTATGGGTAGGGTATAAATGTTGGACTAGATGGACGTATGTCTTTATACAACCTCCAATACTATGTTACTATGTAACTGTTTACAACATTATGTAGGGTATAAAGGTTGACTGGCTGTACGTTGTCTTTATACAACCTCCAATACTGTGTTACATGTAACTGCTATACAGACATTATGGGTAGGGTATAAAGGTTGGACTAGATGGACGTATGTCTTTATACAACCTCCAATACTATATTACTATGTAACTGTTATATAGACATTATGGGTAGGGTATAAAGGTTGGACTAGATGGACGTATGTCTACAGTATATAACCTCCAATACTATGTTACAATGTAACTGTTGTACAGACATTATGGGTAGGGTATAAAGTTTGGACTAGATGGACGTATGTCTTTATACAACCTCCAATACTGCTTGTGAAGGTTCTCATTCATCCAGGTCATGGTATATCTGTTGTATTCAATTAGATCAACTGGACATGAAATGTAGTTCTTGAAGACGTTTCGTTAGTCATCCGACTGGCTTTCGCAATTCAGAATGACTTGTACAAGAATCTGTGGCAATTATGTACCCTGGAAAATCCCAATTAGCATATCACAGCAGGTGTTAAGGGTGTGATTAGATTTGACTAAGAGGGTTTAGGAACGCCCAGAGATGTGTTAAAACGCATTGTACATGGCGACAGTTGGTGTCGAACCCCCTTTGTCAAAAGAAGTAGAAGGAAAGAAAAGAACACAAATACCAACAGTGAAGGGGAAAAGCAAGACAGGAGGAAGAAACTGGTCATCCCATATGTAGCGGGTTCTCCGAGAAATTAAGAAGAATTTTCAAAAACATCGTATCCCGTCTGCTTTAAACCGAACAACACACTGAGGCAGCAATTGGTACATCCGAAAGACCCAATACCTAAACACAAAAAAGCGACATCATATTGCAGTGCAGTGCAGTGAAGAATGCTCTGATTTGTATGTGGGGGGGAGCCAAACAGCAACTGCATCAACGTATGGCCCAGCACAGAAGAGCCAATTCCTCGGGTCAGGACTCAGCCGTGTATCTATCTTAAGGAAAGGGCATACCTTTGAAGATTGTAATTTAACATACTGGCGAAGGAACGGTGACTGGTTCAAGAGAGGTGTTAAGGAGGCCATTTTAGTGAAAATAAAGAAACCAAGCCTAAATAGAGGTGGGGGGGTTCGACACCACTGTCTGCCATGTACAATGCTGTTTTAAACACCTTACTCTGGGCGTTCCTATAACACCTCTTAGCCACTATCTAATCACCCCTTAACACCTGGCTGTGATATGCTAATTGGGATTTTCCAGGGTACAATATTGCCACAGATTCTTGTACAAGTCATTCTGAATTGAGAAAGCCAGTCGGATGACTAGCGAAACGTCTTCAAGAACTACATTTCATGTCCAGTTGATCTAATTGAATACAACAGATAAACCTCCATTACTGTTACTATGTAACTGTTATACAGACATTATGGGTAGGGTATAAAGGTTGGACTAGATGGACGTATGTCTTTATACAACCTACAATACTATGTTACTATGTAACTGTTATACAGACATTATGGGTAGGATATAAAGGTTGGTCTAGATGGACGTATGTCTTTATACAACCTCCAATACTGTGTTACTCTAACTGTTATACAGACATTATGGGTGGGGTATAAAGGTTGGACTAGATGGACGTATGTCTTTATTCACCTCCAATACTATGTTACTATGTAACTGTTATACAGACATTATGGGTAGGGTATAAAGTTTGGACTAGATGGACGTATGTCTTTATACAACCTCCAATACTATTTTACTATGTAACTGTTATACAGACATTATGGGTAGGGTATAAAGGTTGGACTAGATCGACGTATGTCTTTATACAACTTCCAATACTATGTTACTATGTAACTGTATACAGACATTATGGGTAGGGTATAAGGTTGGACTAAATGGACGTGTGTCTTTATACAACCTCCAATACTATGTTACTATGTAACTGTTATACAGACATTGGGTAGGGTATAGGTTGGACTAGATGGATGTTGTTTTATAACACCTCCAATACTATGTTACTATGTAACTGTTATACAGACATTATGGGTAGGGTATAAAGGTTGGACTAGATGACTTATGTCTTTAACAACCCCAATACTATGTTACTATGTTTTTTGGGGGGGAAAGTTAGGGGTAGGGTTGGGGGAAGGTGAACTCTCAGATTGGAAGATACCCTTTAAACAAGTTTTGGTGACATGTTCTCCAGACCATTTCCCGGGTCCCAGAGCCATTTACAGTAAGTTACCATTGTTATTTAATTGTTATTAACTAGATTTTTAAAACTATTTTCTCCCACTGACTTTAATGGGTTAGTTTTTGAACCATAGAACTTTAGAACTTTTACTGAAGATCTATAGTTCGGAAATGAACCAACTTTAGGAAGTTCAGTCATCTCTAGTTGGCGACAGGTCTAAGCATCAGCTGGGAAACATTATTGCCTGGATTCTCCTTGTGTTTGATTATGTCATTTACATCATTTTATCACATGAAAAAACACATTAGTGAACCTGCAGATCTATTTATTCCATAGTCTGGTTAAATATCCCTTACCTTCCAATCCTGTTTAGCTGGTCAGAAAATGTCTGATTCTAAAATAGAATATTATCCATCTGACAGCTGTTTGAAGTGTGTGCAGAGACTTGGGGAATATTTATAAACAATCTTATTGCAGGACAATGGCAAAGACCGGTATTTACCGCGTATTTATAAATCCAATAGTTTTCACCGCGCTGATGGTGGCGGTAGTTTTTAATAATGCGCTCCAGCAACATCGATGTATTCATTGCGTTAAGTCTGGTTTGCAGCGAATAGAAATTGCGCCCTAACGCCATTACCTGACCAGGGCTGCAAGCAGAATTTGTCAACATTAAAGGGTCTTAGCAAAAGAACAATGTGTATGTTGAATTTAGTGGCATATAAAATTTGCACAATGTTTTATTTAACGCTATTTATAAAGAGGTGAATTGTATGTATAGTTTATTAATAAAGCGCAACTCAAAAAAAGTAGTACGGTGATGCAAATACATAAATAGTTCAGTACATAAATATATAAATAATATTCTGATTATAAGTGCTAGAGTCTGCCACCAGAGGAAGAGGTCCCGGTCACAAGAGCTTACAATCTAGTTTATTTCACCTTTTCTGCCCTTTGCTGCATTTTCGACAACATTGGTAAGGCATTTTTTCCAAACGTTAAACGAGGTGAAAATTAAGCAGAATTTATTAAGTGTCGAAATGTAATCTGAGATTGCTAAATGTATCATTGGAACTCGCACAGAAATGGTTTATTTTACTTAATGGAAAGTTCCATTAACATAACATTTCTTACACAGCACTATGGTATGTAACTGGTTTGATAATTAGCTGCAGTTTGCTGTAAATAAAACCAATTCTAAGTTCTATTAATAAAATTGAAAATTCCCCTGGGTGAGTTTTCTACTATTTTATCAAACCTATTAATAAAATGAGAAAATCCCTGGGTGAGTTTTACACTATTTATCATATCCTATTAATAAAATAGAGAAATTCCCCTGGGTGAGTTTTAACACTGTTATCATATCCTATTAATAAAATAGAGAAAATTCCCCTGGGTGAGTTTTACACTATTTATCATATCCTATTAATAAAATAGAGAAAATTTCCCTGGGTGAGTTTTACACTATTTATCATATCCTATTAATAAAATAGAGAAAATTGCCTGGGTGTTTTTACACTATTTATCATATCCTATTAATAAAATAGAGAAATTCCATCTGGTGGAGTTTTACACTATTTATCATATCCGATTATAAAATAGAGAAATTCCCCTGGGTGAGTTTTACACTATTTATAATATCCTATTAATAAATAAGAGACTTACCCTGGGTAGTTTTACACCTATTAATCATCTCCTTTAATAAAATAGAGACAATTCCCCTGGGTGAGTTTTACACTTTTTATAATCCTATTAATAAAATAGAAAATCCCCTGGGTGAGTTTTACACTATTTATCATATCCTATTAATAAATAGAGAAAATTCCCCTGGGGGAGTTTTACACTGTTATCATATCCTATTAATAAAGAGAAAAATTCCCCTGGGTGAGTTTTACCTATTTATCATATCCTATTAATAAAATAGAGAAATTGCCTGGGTGAGTTTTACACTATTTATCATATCCTATTAATAAAACAGAGAAATTCACCTGGTGAGTTTTACACTATTTATCATATCCTATTAATAAATAGAGAAAATTCACCTGGGTGAGTTTTACACTATTATCATATCTTATTATAAAAAATAGAGAAAATTTCCCTGGGTGAGTTTTACACTATTTATCATATCCTATTAATAAAGTAGAGAAAATTCCCCTGGTGAGTTTTACATATTTATCATATCCTATAATAAAATAGAGAAATTCACCTGGGTAAGTTTTTATACTATTTATCATATCCTATTAATAAAATAGAGAAAATTCGCCTGGGTGAGTTTTACACTATTTATCATACCTATTAATAAACAGAGAAATTCACGGGGTGAGTTTTACACTATTTATCATATCCTATTAATAAAATAGAGAAAATTCACCTGGGTGAGTTTTACACTATTTATCATATCTTTTAATAAATAGAGAAAATTTCCCTGGTGAGTTTACACTATTTATCATATCCTATTAATAAAGTAGAGAAAATTCCCCTGGGTGATTTTACACTATTTATCATATCCTATTAATAAAATAGAGAAAATTCACCTGGGTAGTTTAATCTTTTATCATATCCTATTAATAAAAAGAGAAAATTCGCCTGGGTGAGTTTTACACTATTTATCATATCCTATTAATAAAAAGAGAAAATTCACCTGGGTGAGTTTTACACTATTTATCATATCCTATTAATAAAATAGAGAAAATTCACCTGGGTAGTTTTTCACTATTTATCATATCTCTTATAAAATAGAAAATTCCCTGGGTGAGTTTTACACTATTTATCATATCCTATTATAAATAGAGAAAATTCCCCTGGGTGAGTTTTACACTATTTATCATATCCTAATATAAAATAGAGAAAATTCCCCTGGGTAGTTTTATACTATTTATCATATCCTATTAATAAAATAGAAAAATTCCCCTGGGTGAGTTTTACACATTTATCATATCCTATTAAAATAGAGAAAATTCCCCTGGGTGAGTTTTATACTATTTACATATCTTATTAATAAAATAGAGAAAATTGCCTGGGTGAGTTTTACACTATTATCATATCCTATTAATAAAGTAGAGAAATTCCCCTGGGGGAGTTTTATACTATTTATCATATCCTATTAATTAATAGAGATAATTCCCGGTGAGTTTTACACTATTTATCATATCTTATTAATAAATAGAGAATATTTCCCTGGTGAGTTTTACACTATTTGTCATATCTATTAATAAAATAGAGAAAATTCCCCTGGGTGAGTTTTACCTATTATCATATCCTATTAATAAATAGAGAAAATTCCCTGGGTGAGTTTTACACTATTATCTATCCTATTAAATAAATAGAGAAAATTCCCTGGGTGAGTTTTACACTATTTATCATATCCTATTAATAAAATAGAGAAATTCCCCTGGGTGAGTTTTACACTATTTATCATTCCTATTAATAAAATAGAGAAAATTTGCCTGGGTTTGTTTACACTATTTATCATATCCTATTATAAAATATAGAAAATTCACCTGGGTGAGTTTTACACTATTTATCATATCCTATTAATAAAATAGAGAATTCCCCTGGGTGAGTTTTACACTATTTATCATATCCTATTATAAAATGAGAAAATTCGCCTGGTAGTTTACACTATTATCATATCTATTAATAAAATAGAGAAAATTCCCCTGGGTGAGTTTTACACTATTTATCATATCCTATTAATAAAATAGAGAAAATTCGCCTGGGTGAGTTTTACACTATTTATCATATCCTATTAATAAAATAGAGAAAATTCACCTGGGTGGGTTTTACACTATTTATCATATCCTATTAATAAAATAGAGAATTCCCCTGGGTGAGTTTTACACTATTTATCATATCCTATTAATAAAATAGAGAATTCCCCTGGGTGAGTTTACACTGTTTATCATATCCTATTAATAAAATAGAGAAAACACTATTTATCATATCTTTCACTGAAAAAAACACCACACGTTAGGCTTTTTTTAAATAACAAAGAATGTGAAGGTTCTCATTCATCCAGGTCATGGTATATCTGTTGTATTCAGTTAGTTTAAGTGGACTTTAGTATAGTTCTTGAAGATGTTTCGCTAGTCATCCGACTGGATCTCTCAATACCGAATGACTGGTACAACGTATGGCCCAACACAGAAGAGCAAATTCCTCAAGTCAGGACTCAGCCATGTACCTACATCTTAAGGAAAAAGGACATGGTTGAAGATTGTAATGTCAGCATCTTGGCAAAGGAACAGGATTGGTTCAAGAGAGGTGTCAAGGAGGCCATTTATGTGAAAATAAAGAAACCAAGCCTGAATAGAGGTGGGTGGGGGTTGACATCAACTGCCATGTACAATGCTGTTTTAACACCTTACCCTGGGCAGTTTCAATAAGACCTCTTAGCTGCTATGCAATCAACACCTTGCATTCAGGAGGAACCCTGACAACTTGCTGTTATATTCTTATTGGGACTTTCCACGGTATACAACAGATTCTTGTTGTCACTATGAATTGAAAAAGCCAGTTGGGTGACTAGCAAAAAGCCTTTAAGAACTAGTCTAGTTGATCTACTTGAATAATTACAATATAACAAAGATAGGTGTTCAGTGTGTAATAACCTATTTGACACTGCCAGGGAGTGTTACCTATTTACCATCATATGCCCTGATCTGGTAATAGAAAATATTCTGAATTCACTTGTCTAGTACACTGCGTTAACCTAATTCAGCGTTATTAGTTTGGTGAAAATTCTCCTTATTATAACTATGACGAAAAGAAAAGTGGAAAGTTTAAAAAATTGTCTGGCAGAAAAAAAATAGTGACAACAATGCCCCTTTATAAAAATGTCCCTTTCACCCCCATTTCACTTGGTAAATAGAGAAATTCGGATATTGCATATATTACAGTAAATGCTAAAAAACAGTCTAACACCTCCCCTGGATACATATTAGTATTGAGAAACGTTGTACAATGTACTGACATCTTCCATGGACCCACTGGCATGCTAGATATATGGCCACTTATGCATTTTTACCTCCTCAGACATGGCAATTTTGAATGGCCAAACTTAACGTAATAAAACACTTTCCCCCATATATATATATGTATATATAAAAGTCAATTATATATATATATAATGGCAGGATCGGAGCACACAAAGGATTCTTCAGCAAACAATCAGCTTTATTGTAACATGCTTTTTTGTTTTGGCCATATTAAATGCTGACAAGGGCCATTCAATATGGCCGAAACGCGTCGATAAAGCATTTCTTACAATAAAGATGATTGTTTGCTGAAGAATCCTTTGTGTGCTCCGATCCTGCCGTTCTGCATTTTCCCCTATCGGAGGCACCGGGGCGGATGTTCACAGAGAAGGTGTGCAGAGGATCACTACCACAAGTATATATATATATATATATATATATAATGTATAATAAATAAAGCATAGGCTACTTACAACTTTTTTCCGTCCGTACCCCCTTTTCTCAACATTTTTAAGTTAATTAACCTGGGTGCTGCCATCTGATGGTGAATTGAGTAATCACCTAAGTTAATTACATAACTTCCAAATGTCACAAATTGTTCAGAACAGAACAATGATTTACTTTTCAATGTGTCTTGTTGCTGTGATGGGAAGATAGTTCTGTCAATCATGAGAAGCAGCAATGTCTTGTGACCACACACTCATCTCCTCCTCTCATTTATGGTTCACCCAGAGTCAAGATTGAGAGGTAACCTGGCCAATCCAACAAAAGCCCCTTGTACTGGGGGTTGGGAAGCAGCTATTGCTGGAAGCAGGGGCATGCCACAGTTTACAGCAGTCTGGTGCAGAGGCCAAAGGCCCTGGTCAATTCTTTATGACTAAAAGGAATGCGTCCGCTTCTCCTTATCTACATTGTAACTCAGTGAGGAAAAACGAAGGGGAGAAAGTGATGATGTTCAATGTTCGGGCCTTCCTTTACTTTACAATAGGAACGGTAATTAACTTTTTACTGTATACACTAAACAGGGCTTCCTACTATATATAAATGACTAGCAAAATACCCGCGCTTCGCAGCGGAGATGTATTGAAATAACCTTTTTAGTAAGAAAGCAATAATGTATGAAGATTGCTGTAATTATAATAACAACCACAGAAAAATCTGTTATGTTTTGCTGTTAATTGTAACGGATGTTCTTGGGTGTTCGGATGAGCGTTCTCTTCTGGCAATGTTGATGCTAGGACAGCATGTAATCGGGGATGTGACAGTGGAGACTATGCTAATTGCAACAATGGATTTGGTTGGTGGCTTTCTGCAACGTTGGTTCTCAGCCAGTCCCCGCACACACCATGAAATTTTGGTAAAAATCGGTCCAGCCGTTAGTGTGCAGGAGTTCAAAATTCTATTCCCTCCCCATTCACCCCCACCCTAAAAAAAATATTTTGTTAACCTTTTACTGGTAAAGGAGTATATGTATACAAAATTTGGTTGAAATCGGACCAACCATATAGATTTGTATAGCTTGTAAGCTAGGTAACCATAAGTCTGTGCAATGTGAGATACTTACTGTTACAGGTGGAATTTCGAAACGAAACCTGCTTAACTTTTGTAAGTAAGGTGCAATGAATGAGCCTGCCAAATTTAAGCCGTCTGCCTCCACGGCAAGTTGGAGAATTAGTGATGAGTGAGTGAGTGAGTGAGTGAGTGAGGGCTTTGCCTTTTCGAAACAAAACCTGCTTAACTTTTGTAAGTAAGCTTGTGAAGGTTCTCATTCATCCAGGTCATGGTATATCTGTTGTATAGAATGTCTCAGCAACCTTTCAAAGATTAGTGGACAAGTTGTTAGAGGGATGCCAAGGGTTCGCATGTGCGTATTTGTATGTCATTGTTATCTACAGAAACACTTGGGAGGAACACATGCAAAACTTAGAGATGGTTCTAGATAGAATACAGAAAATGGGTTTGACTAATAGGCCCGATAAATGTCAGAAAGGTATGGCAGATGTGCAGTACTTAGGACACCGCATAGGGAGAGGGAAAATATGCCCAGAACCAGACAAAGTTGAGGCCATAAATTTGTGGCCTATTCCCCAAACTAAGAGACAGGTGTTAGCTTTTCTTGGGACTGCAGGATACTATCTTAAATTTGTTCCTAATTTCAGTGCTATGGTGAAACCATTGACAGACCTTATGAAAAAGAGACTTCCCCGCCATGTGATGCTGCTTTTACATCTCTCAGGGCTTCTCTTACCAGTGCCCCTGTACTTGCTGCCACGGATTACAGCAAGCGATTTTTGTTACACACGCATGCCTCTACCTTTGGACTAGAAGCTGTGGAGGAAGCCTACAAAACAGTGGAAAAAGAATTCCTGGCTGTGGTCTGGGCACTGAAAAAATTGCAGGATATGGTTGTGCTTGATAATGGTGCTTTATAATAAAGCTCCTCTAATTGTTAAAGATCTTTTGTTGCCAGATTTGTCTTATGTCCCACAACCTCACACAGGGTGTCCTGTGACATTCCTCTACAGATTTGCAACAGCAGTATAGCATATATACAGCATGTAACATATTATACTCTATAGTCTTCTAGCGGTTGTACACAATGCTGCTTGTGTAGCCATATAGTGGCATTTTGGGGGGTGTTCCCATGCTGTTAGGGTGTGATGGGGCATTTAAGGGGTGAGGCGGGGGTTTCTGGGCAGGGGCATGGTCTTTCCTGGGGTGTGGTCATTATGTAGATGTGTTCTGGGGGTGTGGTTGTGATGGTGAGCTTATCTGGGGCATGGCCATGATGTAGGTACGTGGACCACATATGGGGGCGTGGCTGTAATCGCAGGCCATTCTGGGGGCGTGGCTAAGATGTCATTGCATTACAGGGGTGTGGCCATGACAAAGTTGCATCCTAGGGGCATGGTCGTGATGTGGGTGTGTTCATGGGGCGTGGCAGTTCTGGAGGTGAGCACATACATAAGTTTTCTGCTTTATATAGTAGATAAATAGGAAATAAGTAGATTCAGACTTTCATCAGACCAAATTATTAAACTTGAATTCACATGCCATCGATCTACTGATTCCTTTAATTCTAGTGAAGACATCTTGGATATGAAATAATACCTGTTATTGGCTAACTATAATGATTGAAAATGCAAGCTTTCGAAGCTAGAGGTGAAGTGTATTTGATTGTTTGTTTAACCCTTGCTAATTCTTTTATTACTGCCTGTGATCATTGAATGTGTATTTACTGTTTTATTTATGACAGCCATTGCCAGGCAGGCATGGGGGCATAAGATAACATCTGTGTAATGTCAGAAAGTCTTTGTTCTAGTATGTATAAAATAGAGTGCTTTTTAAGATTCAGTATTGTATCATGCCTGAGGAAGAAGCCTAGTGCTTCGAAAGCTTGCATTTTCAATCATTTTAGTTAGCCAATAAAAGGTATTACTTTATATCCAAGATGTCTTCACTTTCATCTATGGCTAACACGGTACAATTCTCTACTATAATTCTACAAATATTGATTATGGGATCATTTGGGAATTAGAAAATCTTACTTATTAGTACAAAATCATCAATTTCTGATATCAATAGACGGAATACATAGGGTGTCATTCACCGAGAGCAATTTTGACTTGAACATATCTGCATTTTTTTAAAAGGCCTTTAATTGGCAGTATTGGAAATGCAATTGCATCAAAGTGCCACAATACGGCTGCAAAACTGTGTGCATTTTGCGCTAATTTTCACTCTCTGTGTATGCCCCCAATTGTCTATAAAATGTAGACCAGACAGTCCGCCATCTACTTTGGATAGGTTAGGTATTTTAAAGTTTTAGAGGAAGGATTATTTATATTTAGCAATAGACTTTGGAAAACAGTCAGCATATCATATATATGGTGATATCACCACCAATGTGAATGGGTTAACCATCACTGTGCATTGCTCTTGTGTACAGGCAAACAGTACGATTTGTATTGCCTTTTAATGTGGTATAGCAGATTTAATTCTTTGTAAATAAATGTTTGGGATTATACATTAATAGTGTAATTGGACCTTTAATGGCAATGTGAGTACTAAAAATCTGATTGGAATGTCAAAATCGCTCCAAATGTGGAGCCCGTGTATAGACTGCATAAGGGAAAGAAAAAAGGCAATCTGTAATGACTGGTGTTGAAATAAACATTCCACCTGAGCGGGTACACTGACATCTAGCTGGTCTGTGGCTCCAAATAGTTCCATTTTTAAAACGTAATCTGTAAAGCACATATGTGCATCCATATGAACACAGCCACAGGGATAATTCTTATATGCTGATTATCGCGCTAACACTTCATGTTCCCCATAATCCTTCAATTAAGTATATACCTCTGAGATATGTGCTGGCAGAGATCCAGGCATATCCACTGGCAGAAAGACCCTTAACAGGGCTATGCAGTCTGTGACCAGGTAATTAGTAGTTGATAATAACCCTAAGCTACTCATTAGCATAATGCTACTTCTTTCATGGATGCAGGGCCCAGACAGGATCATAGGGCCTCTGCACCCAGGACCAGAACTACTACCACTCTCCTTGGGAGGCACATTCAAGAAAAATACCCACAGTTACCAAACTTTAACCATTTTAAATTTTGGGGATTTGCATGTTAACTTATTGCCCAGGGATTTTGCTGTAAGAATATGGCCCCTAGCTTAAGAACACTGTGTAGCACACGCCGAATACGTAGGTATAATAATTTTCCATCTATGGCCAAATTTGAACAACGTTAATGTAGTCCCATTCCCATTTATCATGCTTTATCACAGGATGTAATCTGAAAGTGAATTTCTTATCTTAGCACATGTACATTGTACTGCAGTGCATTCTAGATCTTAATACGTGTTCGTTTCTGAAGGTTTAAATGAAGAGGAGGCCTTCAGATCCTAGAAGATGCTGAAACAATTTAAGGTTGTTATCTGTGTGGTCTCCGATATGGATCTGATTCTGTATGTTTAATGGGTATAAAAAGCACAAACTAAGGATCTACAGCAAATTTCTCATCGCGACCAACTGTTCGCCACTATCATCAAATCACTGTTGGTCAGGGGAAAAGTAGCCATTACCCACAGTTTTCCGTGTCCATAGGGGACTGCAAGATTGCCCGTGATTTTCCGACATACCCCATCGTCTGTTCCTATGATACGAATGAACGGGCGACTAAGATCAGTTGCCCGCAAATACACCATACAATTTTTCAGGCTGACAGACCGATACATGCTAATATCGGTCAGTCAGTCTGAAAAATTGAATTGCGTGTACCCAGCCTTAAAGGTAAATGCGAAATATTGTGTATTCACACAGTTCCCTATTGAGCAAGGTTTATTTTTACTTTCTATTTATGATGCTCACACAGACGATTGTGAGGGGTCTCCAGTTGTGCTAGCTTGCGCTCTGCCCAATAGGGGGAGGCCAATGGGGACGTTGTACATGTGCGCATGCAACGTCACTCCTGGAAGACACATTTAAAGAGCTTGTTCTCAATGGGTGATCTTACTATTAATGTTGGATTCTAAACTTTTGCTTGTGCTAGGTATTTTCCTGCTTATGCCTGTTCCCTTGTTGCTTCTGGTCTCCTGATACCTGCCTACCATTTAAGCTTCCCCCATAGTATATTCCTGTGCGTTCAGCTGCTCTTGGATTCCTGTACCTGCACTACCATCACTGCTTATCATCATCCCCTGCTTCTACTGGTCTCCTGAAAGCTTCCCCTGATGCCATTACTTGCCTTCAGCGGCCGCAGGAGTCCTGTACCTGCACTACTACTACTTCTTATCCTCTGCCATTGTGCTCCTGAGTAACCTTCCATTTCCACTATCGACCCTATCCAGAGCTGTTAGCTTTGTCAGATGCTTCCACTTTCCCACAGTTACTTCTTGCTCCTCCCTGCAGCCCCTGGATTCTAACTTTCCCATCTGTACTTTGGCAAAGCCGCACCAGTGATCGGAACATCTACAGGTAAGTACAAGACTTAGCTGAGCCCTAGTGACTTAGGTGCTCTTTCTGGGTACTTTCAAAGGTAGGGGGCTACCAAGGACACTATTGCTGTCCTTTAAGTAAAAACTTGAAATTTGGCTTGAAAGGCTGCACAAAGCTCTAAAAATCTGAGTGTCTGGGTGTGCTGTGAGTTTTAAAACCTGCACCTGTGAAACAGGCAATCAAGGTTATCAGTACTAATTAGGTCTGCTCACAGGTGAATCCAATTAAGAGGCTGATTAGATCTGCTCACAGGTAAATCCAATTAAGAGGCTGATTAGTTCTGCTCACAGGTGAAAACAGCTAATTAGCACTAAAGATGGGCGAACTTTCAAAAGTTCGGTCTGTTTTCGAACTTCTAAAAAAGTCCGAAACCAGACCCATTAAAGTCAATGGGGGGTAAATAGTTTGGAAAGTTCTAATGAACGTTTCAAAATATTGCAGTGTAAACTTACCTTTACAGGCCTCTGGGACCTGGGAGATGGTCGTGTGCGGGGAACAGCATAAAAACTGGATGTAGCTCACACACGCGCTCTTTCCGGTTTACGCATGGCGCTTTTGATAATCCATGAACGGTCGATTGAACGTTCAAGGATTCCGAATGTTCGCTAAAACTCTAACTGCTGCTTCCGTAAATCCCAGAATGGCCGGATGTTCTGGGGTCCTGCAGCTTGAAACCGGGACCCCCTCCTGGGTCCTTACAAGGACCTTTGTGGCCCTGACATGGGCCCTTTGGGGCTTAAGGGGTCCCGCACCTCGAACCGGGACCTCCCTACCCAGCACTTACAAGTGCGCTTGTGGCCCTAACAAGGGCCCTTTGGGGCTTAAGGGGTCCCGCAGCTCGAACCGGGACCCCCCTCCCCGGCCCTATCAGGGCCCTTGCGGCACTAAGAAATGCCCTTGTGGCCCTGACAAGGGCCCTTTGGGGCTTAAGGGGTCCTGCAATTCGAACCAGGACCTCCCTCCCTGGCCCTATCAGGGCCCTCTGTCAAGATAAGTGCCGGGGAGGGGGGTCCTGGTTCGGGCTGCGGACCCCTTAAGCCCCAAAGGGCCCTTGTCAGGGCCAAAAAGGTCCTTGTAAGGACCCAGGAGGGGGTCCCGGTTTTGAGCTGCGGGACCCCTGAAAGTCTGGCCGGATTGTCAGCCGTTTGGAAATCCGCGAACGTCCGGTTTTGGGAATCTCCGGCCGTTCGGGGATTTTCAGAAGCGGTAGTTCGAGTTTTACAGAGGGGCAAGGGCCCTTCCAAGGGCCACAAGGGCCCTGATAGGGCCGGTGAGGGGGGTCCTGGTTCAAGGTGCGGGACCCATTAAGCCCCAAAGGGCCCTTCCAAGGGCCACAAAGGCACTTATAACTGCCGACGGGGGGGTCCCGGTTCGAGCTACTGGACTCCTTAAGCCCCAAAGGGCCCTTGTCAGGGCCGCAAGGGCCCTGATAGGGTCAGGGAGGGGAGTCCTGGTTCAAGCTGCGGGACCCCTTAAGCCCCCGCTGCATTTGTGAATTCTCGAACATTTGAAAATAGTCCTGCAAGTCCAGAAAATCGAACTAGTTCGAATAGTTCGAGTTCATCCGAACTCATAAAATTCGTCTCAAACTCGGGTTCGAGTTTGAGTTCCAGTCCATTCCTAATTAGCACTGATTATGTCTGCTTACAGGTGAATCCAATCTATAAACAACTAATTAGGGCTAATTAGGCCTGCTCACAAGTGAATGAAATCAATGGACAGCTAATCAGCGCTTATTTGGTCTGCTCACAGAATCAAGAGGCAGGTGTTGATTGCATCTGTGACATGTGGCCATTATAGTCTATGTGCAAAAAAGTAAATTTGCAGATAACTCATAAATGCTTCAACAGATTCCCTAGCTCCTATGTGTCCCATGTGTCTGTACCAAATTTCATGTCTCTAGCTTGAAAATTGGTAGGAGACACAGTCCTAAAAATAGAAAAATAAAAGAGAAGAAGAAATAGAAAGAACATGAACTTGTCTCTTTCAAGCCAAATGAATAATTAATGTCTCATCTTTGCCGTGGTCAGTAGTGAGTTACCATTTTCAGGTTTCATGGTCCTTCTTTCCAGGATGCACACTGTCCTAACAGTAATTTCTATTGATTGGCTGTAAGTCAAGCATGCTTAGATCTCTACTGAGCAACTGAATTTAGTTTAAGGTAATTAAAAAATTTAAAACACTCCTCTTTATTCTTGCAAGCATATGTACTTGTGCTGAATTTCCCCTTTAAATTTCTTAACGTGAGCATAACTTAGTTCTTCTTCTGACCCTGAAGCACTGTCACATTTCAGTGGACAATTTACTGATGTTGCCAGGGAGACCGTTACCGCACATGTATTGTACAGTCACCAGACCTCAAAAGAAAACAGAATTTTTATGTTGGACTTTAGAATACAGTAAAATGTGCCTGATTAGCGCAGAACAGCGCAGAACATCTATACCATACTCTATACCATACACCATAAACTACATTTTCTTACGCAACATGAGATTAATGTGGTTGTAGAACTCATTAGTGATCTTAATATATGTCCAACACATATCTCCTTATCGCTTTAATTAGCACCATCTTGAATCGTTCATTGCCATATCTTCATCCTTCAGCATAAACCGAATTCCAATTGAATTTGTAGTATCGCTGCTAACAGATGGTCTTTAACCTATGAATGAATGACAAAGTCCCCTGATTAAATAAAAGATATTAAAAGGATCAGGCTATGCATGCTCATTTCGAAGGTGGAAGCCAACGGGGACATTTAAACTGGATATGAATGCACAGCTAGCTATCCACCTTGAGATGTTTTTTACTCTGCCCTAGGGGAGTTTCTGACCTATTTGTAACAATCTTTTATCCAGTAGCGTTCTGCATTCTGTAATCAAGGGGGCTGTCGTGTTTTGTTCCACACTGGTGAGTGGAAATTGCTTGTCTCTTTCCTATCTACAGCGCTGGCACCATCCTGAAAGTATTGACAGATGTTTTCCTTGTAATTTGCTTTTTTTAAATTTCATGCTGATTTATTTTTTTCCATGTCTCCATCCATTGCATAATAAACAACCATGTGCAATTTATATAAAAAGTGAGAGGCAAGGACATTACAAATCATTCTCCCTCGGGTATGTTAACAGAATTTTAAACTGATACAAGATCAGTATGTAAGAGGTACCATTAGAATTTTTCTTGTTTTGCAGTATCTGTCATTAGTAACAGAACCTACAGTGAGCTACTGATGAAGTAAGCTTGTGAAGGTTCTCATTCATCCAGGTCATGGTATATCTGTTGTATTCAATTAGATCAACTGGACTTGAAATGTAGTTCTTGAAGACGTTTCGCTAGTCATCCGACTGGCTTTCTCAATTCAGAATGACTTGTACAAGAATCTGTGGCAATTATGTACCCTGGAAAATCCCAATTAGCATATCACAGCCAGGTGTTAAGGGTGTGATTAGATAGTGGCTAAGAGGTGTTATAGGAACGCCCAGAGTAAGGTGTTAAAACAGCATTGTACATGGCAGACAGTTGGTGTCGAACCCCCCCACCTCTATTTAGGCTTGGTTTCTTTATTTTCACATAAATGGCCTCCTTAACACCTCTCTTGAACCAGTCACGTTCCTTCGCCAGTATGTTAACATTACAATCTTCAAAGGTATGTCCTTTATCCTTAAGAT
>JAACNH010004969.1:0-21994 GCA_019447015.1 Hymenochirus boettgeri | reverse complement strand
TATTGGAAATTGGAAGATGTATGGGGTAATTCCATCTAATATATGGGGTAATTCAATTTAGTACTGTCTGGAAATTGAAAGTACTGTCTGGAAATTTGAAAATGTATGGGGTAATTCCATCTAATGTATGGGGTTATTCCATCAATATATGGGGGGTAATTCCATCTAATGTATGTGGTAATTCATCTAGTACTGTCTGGATATGAAAATGATGGGGTAATTCATCTAGTACTGTCTGGAAATTTGAAAATATGTGGGGTAATTCCATCCAGTACTGGAAATTGAAAGTACTGTCTTGGAAATTGGAAGATGTATGGGGTAATTCCATCTAATATATGGGGTAATTCTTTGTACTGTCTGGAAATTGAAAGTACGTCTGGAAATTTGAAAATGTATGGGGTAATTCCATCTAATGTATGGGGTTATTCCACCTAATATATGGGGTAATTCCATCTAATGTATGGGCAATTCCATCTAGTACTGTCTGGAAATGGAAATGTATGGGGTAATTCCATTAATGCACAGGGTAATTCATCTAGTACATGGCTGGATATTGAAAGTACTTGCTGGAAATTGAAGAATATACAGGGTAATTCCATTTCACATATTTTTGTCACATTGTATAGTATGGGTTATTCACAGTGTGCCTAAGGGTCTTTTCTCTCCTTTGATGGATTTAGTACTGTCTGGAAATTGAAGTAATTTCAATCCCATCTTATTCTGGTTGAAATGTGTATGGGGTAATTCCATCTAATGTATAGGGTATTCATCTAATGTATGGGGTATTCCACAAATGTATAGGTAATTCATCTAATGTTAGGGTAATTCCATCTAATGTATAGGGTATTCCATCTAATGTACAGGGTATTCCATTAATGTATAGTATTCCATCTATGTATAGGTATTCCATCTAATGTATAGGGTATTCCATCTAATGTATAGGTAGCATCTATGTATAGGGTATTCCACTAATGTATAGGGTAATTCCATCTAATGTACAGGGTATTCCATCTAATGTACGGGTATTCCATCTAATGTATAGGGTAATTCATCTATGTATAGGGTATTCCATCTAATGTACAGGGTAATTCCATCTATGTACAGGTAATTCCATCTAATGTATAGGTATTCCATCTATGTATAGGGTAATTCCATCTAATGACGGGTAATTCCATCTAATGTACAGGGTATTCCATCTAATGTATGGGGTATTCCATCTAATGCAGGGTAATTCCATCTAATGTATAGGGTATTCCATTAATGTAGGGTAATTCATCTAATGTAAGGGTAATTCCATCTATGTACAGGGTATTCCATCTAATATACAGGGTATTCCATCTAATGTATGGGGTATTCCATCTAATGTATGGGGTATTCCATCATGTATGGCGTATTCCATCTAATGTATAGGGAATGCCATCTAATGTATGGGTATTCCATCTATGTGATAGGGTAATTCATCTAATGTATAGGGGTAATTCCATCTAATGTATAGGGTAATTCCATCTAATGTATAGGGTAATTCCATCTAATATACAGGGTAATTCCATCTAATGTATAGGGTAATTCCACTATGTATGGGTATTCCATCTAATGTATAGGGTAATTCCATCTAATGTACCTGGGTAATTCCATCTAATGTAGAGGGGTAATTCAATCTAATGTATAGGTAATTCCATTTAGTACTGGCTGGATATTGAAAGTACCTGCTGAAAATTGAAAACTATATTGGGTAATTCCATTTAAAGTACGGGGTAATTCCATCTAGTACTGACTGGATATTGAAAGTACTTGCTGAAATTGAAAAATATATTGGGTAATTCCATTTAATGTACGGGGGTAATTCCATCTAGTATGACTGGATATTGAAAGTACTTGCTGAAAATTGAAAAATATGGTGGTAATTCCATTAAATGTACGGGGTAATTCCATCTAGTACTGACTGGAAACTGGATAAATCCATCTAGTACTGCAATAGCTGGAAATTCCACTCAAATTCAGAGAAGAAAATATTTGATTTTCTTTATAATAAATAAAGGGTGGGGAATGAACAAATGACTTTCTGTCTAAGCTTGTTAGCCTTGGGGATATTTTCCAGCCTAATAGGAGCCAACGCAGGAACAAACATTGGAATCATTATTAAATGTTTTACAACTAAATGTTCAAGTTGCGTAGGAGATTTCACAATCGTTTCCAAAAATAAAGATTTTTGGTTCATAATTTAAATGCTACCGAACAAGCAAAGGACTGGCGTTTGGACAGTGTCTCCTACATACAATTACCAGAGCCCCCCCTATATATTTTAAAGCTAATCACTCCATACGTTTACTAACTCAAAATTCAGCATTAGGGGCATAAGCACAGGAGCTCAGCTGGTATTGTTTCTATGTGAACTTCCATTAGCAATGGTGACTTATTGAATGTAGGAGATATTTTTATGTCGTCCAGAGAAAAAGGTACACACCCCTATTTTCATCACCAGGTTGACGGTACAGATAAGTATGACGGTCAAGCGGCCAACAGACATGTGACGAATGGATGCTTCTCGTACATGTGTGGCCACTTGGTCAGAGGTCATTGTAGATCCGTCGGTTAAATCTCCAAAAGTCACCTGCCCGAGCGGCCCCACACACAAATGGCAATCTGGCGATTTGCCCAGCGGGCCTGGTTACAGGCTTGCGTGCATGAACCCTAGTGGATCCTTGAAATAAGCCTCACACGGTGCTACATTGTTGGAAGGCTTTCAGATATTGGATTGCATAATGTAGGTGGAGTACAGCTCCAAAAATGATGCTAGTTAAATTTCATAAAGTGTCTAATGTAACAACAGCTGGTCTGGGAACATTGGCACCACCAAGGCCAATGTTAGGTACATTTAAGTAGCATGTCTGTCTGTGTAAAGGTCTGTACACTGCTCACACCAGCAAATTTTTTTGGGTGAAGGCTAACTGAGTGCTCCGCCAAGAATCAGCCATGTATGGACGATTGGTCAGTGATGTTGGTTGACCCTTGCGCCCACACATGGGCAATTCTTAGACTAAATGTTCGGTCGTTGATCATCCCTTGGGCGAGAGAAAGTTATCGCTGCCATTTTTGCTTAATTTGGACTTAGTGCCACATATTGACATCCATCCTGGTGGATAAACAAATGGCAGCCACCCGAATGCTGTGTATGGTGATCGCCCTGGGGGGAAATTTTTACTCAGAGCTTTAAGTCTCTCTTCCTATCAGCAGCTCAATTGTAACACAATGCTAGACATACTGATTACTGTGCTTGTCTAAAGGTGGGTACACACGGTGCCAATCCTTCATCCTGACTGGCAATTCGTCTATTCCGAGGACCACATGGTCATTTGTGGTTTTCCGACACGTCCAATCGTTCGTTCATGCGGACGAATGGTGGATTCAGTTGCGTAAAAGTTTGAGTTATCATCTCCATTTTCAACAAATTTTGACTAATAATCTTGAAAATGAAAAGTGTTGTTAAAAAATTGCCAAGTATGGAGGTGGCGGAAAATGCGTTTAGTGAACAAATTTGTAGCCTACAAATACATTTGGGGTGGTCTCATTACATACGGTGGCTTTACTAATACAAATTAGGGGGATGATTTTTTTTAGATCAATTACTGTAATATGATCGGTAATTTTTTGAATTCCGCTTTTTGAAATTTCTATGTCCTACCACGGGGTTCAGCTAGGTACCGGTGTGTAGATAGCGGGGGAAATATGGTTTGTTGGGTTGTGCCAGAGAAAGGGTGTTGCGCTTCGGTACCTTGCAGAAATGAATATTCGTGGTTGGAACAATGTCGCAAGTGGAAGTCTGGAGCTGAAAAGTATCACTGATCTGAATGGAAAATTTCCCAATAGGATAAGTGGGTACACAACGTAACGATAAAGCCCCGATACACGTCGGATCTGACGGTATCGGGCTTTATCGTTACGTGTGTACCTTTGTTTTCCGAATGAGCGCACGGCCGGGTCGGCTGAACGCTCGGTCGGGAAAGACTGAAAATTTCCATTGGCCGCACGTAGACTCCCTATAGAGGAGTCTGCTGCAACCAAGGGAAACACACAGTCCCCAATGTTTCCCTATGCTGTGTATATAGGGTGAATGCTCGGGACTGTGTGTATGCAGATTCTTGAAAGATGACATCTTTTACTGATCTGGACTGTGTGCACCCAGCTTAAGGCTGCAAGGCAGAGAAATGGCAAAAATGCTTTTGAGTGTGATGTATGTATGTATGTCTAATTTATTTATATAAATTTACATAAATCAATAATAATAATTTATAAAGCGCCACTTGGGTACGCGCGCTGTACATTATAAATACAGAGTATACAAAACAGGGGATAAGTGCAAGCCATTATACAGATAGATAAAAATTAAATGAAATACAATTTCATACATTAGGTAAGAAAGCATATATATATATATTACATAATTATATAATATATTATAATATATGTATAAATTGATATGTGCAACAAGCCTCGACACATTAGGAATGAGATCCCTGCCCCGAAGAGCTTACAATCTAATAGGGCTATGTACCGAGAGCCACTATCACAAAATTGTGTCTTAAAGTTCCGTTAATGTCTTAACAGGTATTTATCAACACTTAAGTGACTTTTAGAAGTTCCGATGCGTGCGTTATTCTCGTAACTTTGCGGTCTAGACAATGCAAGTAATTTACCAAATTTTAACACCATTAATGTGTGAGCTGTAAGGGAATGGGCCAAGGGGGGCCTGCAACTGGAGGAACCAGGGGGGCTGCAAAGGGGAGGAGACACAGGGCAGGTTGACACAGGTTAGAGAGGAAGCAGGAAGTGCAGGGGACCTGGTAATGCTGCTGCCATATCACAACAAAAATGTAAATATCTTCAAAACTATGTAAAATAAACAATGAAAATAAATTGCAAACATTCTCAGGAGAGCAATTCCTATCAATTTACCTCAATTTACTTAAAGTGGTTTTTGGACCACAGTTCCCTTTAAACTACAACATATAAAACATTTGCATGGGTTTAAACTACCCCCAATGCTCAACACAGCATTCCCTTAAATACCATGTGACTGCCTGTCAATCCCACCAGATGTAGAGTAGAATGTACCACTTCCTGTATGGTAGGGATATGGAACAATCCTTCATTATTCAACAGAAATTTCGCGAAATGCATCTTCACTAGTGGGCGGGGTTTTCATGGGGATGGGCGGGGTGGACGACGATTGAGTCCAGCGCTCAGACTGCCAGTACGTTCATTCAGTAGAGATGTGCAGGAAGTCGGACGGGCGCCATCTTGTATTTTTTTTTTTCCCCCACGATGATTAACTCCTCATGATATCCATGCAACGGAAAACTACCGGATGCTACTGCCTTACCAGCTGTACTGGGCGGGGGGCGGTCGGGGTTTACAGTCGGACAAGGGTTCGGCTCCTGTGCCCGCAGTTCCTCCTCCTTTCCGCCGGAGTCTAACTCTCGTGACCGCTCGACCCACTCGTTGCGTGTAATGGACGGAGGAGACACAGCTGAGAGGCCGCAGCCTGTTGGGTTTGTACACACCGACGGGGGGTCCCTGTCTTCCTCCCAGGGGGGACGGCTGGACGATGAGGTGGATGACGAGGATCTGACCGTCTCCCGAGGATCCACTCCCCCCCGGACACCCCCATCTGCCCTAAGGACTCCCTGTACCTGGAGACCCAGCAGCCTGCTTCTCGCTTTCTTCGGGAATATAGTGAGGGAGAGAGCGGGGGATTCAAGGCCGCGATCCTGGTACCTCATGGCCGCCAACCGAGGGCGCTGGAGACCCTGCGGAGGGTCGGAGGGGAGATCATAGAGAAGCACAAGATGGTGTTTGACGGTGAGAGCTCGCGATAGTGAGGGACCTCGTGGCTATTGTAGGGGACATGTGCGGATACCCATAGTACAGCCCAATGTGATACCCCATTAATAACATACTTCTCATTCATTATGGGTAATAATGCTCCAAATGGGGTAATAATTCATAATATGGGTATAAATTCATAATGGGGGTAATACAAAATTATAATGGGGTAGTAATATAGTAATCAGATCCAATTCATTGGCCTGGATTCCCATGGTACAGCCCAATGTAACACCCCATCAATAATACTTTCATTCATAATAGGGGTTATAATACTTCAAATTTGAATAATAAGTCATAATATAGTGGATAATGCACCCCGAACTGTAAATTTAAGGATATTAGAAGTCACAAAGGATTTCTGTGACCATATAAAAGTACAAGGCCACAGGCCGAGTGTCTTTTATACAGGTAACAGAACTCCAAGGTGACTTCTAATATTCCTTAAATTTACAGTTGGGGTTTATTATTATAACCTACCAATTTGTGGCTTCTGGTTTCCTCTCTGGAACTGTGGATTATAAGGATATTATATACTTCCACTGCAGGGGTAGGTTATAGGGGTAATACTAATAATCATAATGGGGATAATATAGTAATCAGACCTATTCATTGGTCTATATTCCCATGTTATAGTCCAATGTAACACCCCATTATTAACAAATGCTTCTAATCATAGGGGGATAACAGTAATTCATAATAGGGGTAATAATAATTCATTATAGGGAGTAATGATAGTAATTCCAACATCATTGGACTGGATTCCCATGGGTACAGCACAAAATGACACCCCATTATTAATAGTAACAAATACTTTAAATTCATAATGGGCGGTAATAATTTATTAATAATTCCTGAGGCATTGGACTGGATCACCATGGATACAGCACATTGTGACTCCCCCATGAATATTAACAAATTGTTAAGATAATTTATAATAGGGTTATAGTAATTCACAATAGGGTTAATAATAATAATCTCATCAGAAGGGTAACAATAAAGCTAATCAGCCCTGGTTCATTGGACTGGATTCCCATGGGTACAGCACAATGGGGCCCCCACCTTGATAATATAAAATATAATATGCATGATAATCATAATAGTATATATTATATAGTTAAGGTGTTACCCTGTATATACTATACAGTTAAAAGGGTGTAGTCCCTATAAACTGGCTGATTACATTTTACTTATTTACTTTTTGCTGATCTGTGTTATTTTGTCAGTTTTTTTTGCAGTAGACACAGCTAAAGAACTAGACCTATAACCTTCTGGATCAAACACCATTATACATTAACTATACGACTCACTCCTGTTCCCACTTCTTTCTGTATACGTTAGTCCACACATACAGCTGCTGGGTTGTTTCCCTCCTCCCACTGCTGTCTTGTCTGTTTACATGGTCTCATTTACCTGTGGGTGGCTTGGGAGATGGATTTCATTCTCAGATGTTTTGTATATTGAGTCTGGGCTTGTGTTTAGCTGCCATATCTGTAAGTGCTTTGCTGCTTTTTGCAACCTGATCTCTTGTCATGAAATAAAAGTGCTGTGAGACTGGATTCATATTCCTGTATTTACTCCACTTTTTCCCAAGTCAGCTGAAGTGGCCAGAGTTCTTAATATGCCATATGTAGTATGAATTATTATGGGTCAGTTCTGATTTGGTCATTATTGCAGTTCACTTGTAATCGGTATCATTATGTTGTGCTGTGTAAATTGCAGTTGCCTTCATATTTTTAAAACTGAATGTCTGGTCTGAATGTCTCGGATTAATGTAAAAATATAAATGTAGTGGAAATGTGATGTTTAGGGGCAAATATTTCATAGAATGAGACTGATGGCAAGCAATATATTATCTTCCCACTATGGTGTTTACAAGGCAGGGTTGTTCTTGCAGGGTATTAGAGTTTAACAGAACAGTATGTGTTGTTGACCACTAGATGGTGCTGTTAAGGTTAATCATTTCAGTAGGGTGAGTTTAAATTTAAAAATTTGTGTAGTGAAGGTCAGACTAACAGGGAGATTCATAAAAGTTCTTCTTGTTTAAAATGGTGCTAATTTTGCCCCTACCAATCAGATCTTATTTAACATTTGTAAGTGATTGGCTGTGGGGCAAATTAGCACCATTTTAAACGATAAGAAACTTTTATTGAATAACCCAGTAAGTGTTTTTGTTAAAATATTGACACAAGAGCTTGAATCCAGTTATGGCAAGTTTTCAAACTTTATGAAAGTATTACATGTGCTGCTTGTGGTTCAGTGGTTGAGCAAAGATTGCAAGGCCTTTGGAGCAGGCCTGATGTATGTGATAAAATGTTAATTCCCATCAACCAGCCCCTGTTTTGCCTGGTAGCTGGAACAAGTGTTGCTATTTGCCTCTCCGGTGTCAATGCGATGTCTTTGTCCATCTATTGATTTGTACATCTGTATTGTATTATTATTAAGTATTAGGCTGTGGTGCCTGCTTAATAGGGGAACTGTAGTCCAAATAGACTTTGTTCCTATTTGAATTGCTTTCCTGAGTATATTTTTTTGGCAATTTAGTTGTTCTTCATGGTTAAAATTTGCATCCTTTTTGAAGATTTACACCTTTTGTGTTTCCCTCCCTCTCTCCCTTCTCCCTTTTTTTCCTTTTTTTGTTTCTCTTCCTTGGATCTTGTACCCCGTCTGACCTCCCTTCTCCTCTTTTCACCTACCTCAGCACGATCACCAGGTCCCTGCACTTCCTGCTCTGAAGCCATGTCAGTCAATTGCCCTGTCTCCTCCCTTGCAGACCCCCTCCTCTCTGCAACCCCTCCCCATGGACCCTATGGCCCCTCCATTTGCAGGACCCTTGGCCCTTCCCTTACAGCCCCATGTGGCCCCACCCACTTCTTTTCCCCTTAAAGGGTGTCCTGATGCGAGCTATTGGCGGACAATGCACCACAGAGTTTATTATATGGTCCATTAATATTTTGTATAAACTGATCATATCCCCACACAAATGTCGCATCTCCAACTTGTCTAATCTGTCTGCATAGTCAATCCCCTCCATTACCCTTAATCACTTTGATATGGCATTCCAAAACTGCTGTATATTTCAAGTGGGCTTGCCATTGTCTTGTAAAAGAGAAAAGTATTCAATTGTAGCACTTAAAAAAATGTATGGATCAGATTTTGGCTACTCCTCCCATTGGAGAACTCAATGAGCATGATGGTATTAAAGAGAAGGGAGGATCACTGTGTATCACCGATGAAGGGGGTGGAACCCTCCAAAACGTTGTGTGTTATGGTTCAATAAGATAGAGTTCACAATTTATACCATGGTGTGCATCCTTCCATGTACTATTGCTAAAATTGGATACCATTAACCCTAAGGGTAGGGGTTGGAAGGATCTGCACCCTGGCTGATGGATATGCATAGGAGTTTTTCTGCTTGAAAATATTTTTCTGCCTTAAATCTTTCCATCCAGCAATATCCAAAATATCTATGGTCAATTAGAGGTTGCTCTGTGTGTTTAAAATCCAACCATAACTGTATTGTAGAACTTAATGATTCCATTCCATTTCAGGATGCTGCAGAGATTGTCTATACACAGACCAGAGGACTTGCAGAAACTTCTGATGTTCTGCATGGTCTTTAATGATGGGAATACAAAACTGGGGCAGATGTTTGTTACTTTAATTAGCTTTGGTGCTTTTGTTTGCAAAGGATTTAAAGAGCAAACACCTGAAGATTGCATAGCTTCTCTCGCTGAGAAATTCACAGAATTCCTTATGATGACAGGAAGAATGGATCATTCAGAAAAAAAGGATGGGTGAGTTTTCTTTATATTTGTCTGGAATCGTGTGGAAAGTTTGCCTGTGTTTACTAAACTGTGATGTAATATAACCCGTGTGAGTCATTGCACCCACATTACTGGAGTGTGAAATGTCATTGCAAGGCTTTTGGTGGTTTTCTTATTCTGCTTTTTATTTTGCAGGAGGGCTTTGTGGACTTTTTTCACATAGAAGACTATGAAAGTGGACTTAAAATGGTCTGATGGTTTTTCAAGTGTTGCATTTCTTGGAGCTGGACTGGCTTTCATGATCCGATGATGAAGCAATGTATGAATGCAAGTTATTAGGCACTTTACATTATTGGGTTTCTACAAACCTTTAACATGTCATTTACATGGTATTGTAGAAGAGAAGAAAGAAAATGGCACGCTTGTGCTGTCGTCGAGTTCCAGGGGGGAGAAGGCGTTACTCCAGGACTTAAAATTGGAATATTAAACTAAGTTTTTTTTCTACCCAGATATAATATATTTTATTCTGTTTGTTAAAGGCACACTACTGGATCCCCCCGAAAAATGATTCACACAGTCCCAATGACTTCTATAGTTGCAAAAAATACCAAAAGTGTCTTGCGTTGTTTTATTGTTGAAAACTGGCTTTTGAATTTTGCATCCTTTTAGCCGTTTAGTTTGATTTAAGGATGTCTGCAAATTGTTCATTCAATGTGCAAAAAGCTTAATATTGTGAGACACACTTTAAAGGTGCCCACACTAGCCTTACCTTGCAACGCTCCAGGCAACCAGAATTCAACTACCTTTACGACCAACATTCCAGGTGCAATGTCGATCGTAAAGCATTATCCGCCTGGAAAGTGTGCAGGTAAGATCAGCTGTTAAAGCTGATTTGCTGTTCGTCAGTTGAATGTCGAATAGGCTTATTGTTTCAGAGGTGTATGGCCAAGCTTAGTGTGAAATACAAAATCTTTTTAAAAGTGGAACTTAAGTCCCTGAACACAGGTCTTAGTAGGCATTATTGAAAGGGAAACCATGCAAATCAAATTCTTATAACACAATAGCAAGAGTTCACTATTACTCCAGGGAAAGATAGTTAATAAAGATAGGAATGAGAAAGCTTCTTCAAGAATTAACAACCTGGTGTAGTTTTACTGTTTGGATGGCAGCTGGTCAGATGAATAAACATAGGCATACACATGCCAGTAATATGCAAATTCCAATAAGATTGTTAATGATAAAACCTCACAAAGTTGGTCTTGGGATTGGGGATTTGCTGGAAATTTAAGAGGTCGTTATTGGTCTCGAACACGGTCAATTGATACTCTGTAAAGGAAGATTGATCTATATACATTGCATGTGTTTCCACGTAATAAAGGTTAAAAATCCATTATATTTTATAAATAAATGCCATTACCACTTTATCTTCCCAGTTCACCTTTTTTTCCGTAACGGTTGTTTACTTATAGGGTCATTTTGCAACATTTTACAGTTAGTTTACTGCAAATCCACCTCACCTTTTGTTTTAATGGGCATGTTCACACAAAATGTTTTGTATACTTTGTAATCAACCTCATTTTTTGCAATACTTGCATTTTTCCTCAGCGCTCCAGAGTCCACATATCGCCTATTTCTGCAGGTTGCACCGTCTGTCAATAAACTTAAGACGTTTGCACCAAGCCTTAATGCTGTGCAAGCTCTCTTAGAGGTCCCTAATCATAAAGGAGGCAGAAGAGGGCAGTGATGGACTGGATGGACTAGAAGGTAAGATATCTGACTCAGGAGCACTGGGGAGAAATCTAAGTAAGTATTCAGATTACTGGGTTTTGGGGGTGATAACTGACTTGCCCATTAAATTCTGGTGTTTTTGTGTGTGAGATAAATGGCTGATAAACTCTTTTGTAATACATGTTTGGTTGCTAGTGAGTATGCATGAAATCCATTAATGGCCACAAGTACCATTAATTTGGCTCTGTATATTTGTATTTTTCCTTAGACTTCATATTGTATAACACGACTAACACAATCTGGTCTCCCAAATCCTAGAAGATATTTTATAGGCTAATCCATATTTAAACCAGGTTGTCCTTTGGATGAGATTGGCTTTTGTTCCTTATATATTCATTAGACTTTCTCAGGTATCCCCAGATGAGTAAAGGATGAGGGGCAGGAGGATGTTAGGTTGAGCAGGTTAATAATTTCAGCTTTGCATTTTTTAAAGAAAAGATAAGGCCTTGTTTCCCTATATACTATGGCTCTAGATGTAAAAACACCTTTTAAATTTGTTTGCCGTACCTACTGCCAACCAAAAGTATTTGTACAGCAATATTGTGTATATATATGTATATATGTTTACTTGACCTGTTATTACCAGTCTGGTCCATGCCTATCAAATTTGTTTTGTAAATTGTAAATAGACCAGTAACACCAGCAAACTAATACTTAAATACATTAAGTTTACACCATGTCATGGAAATTTCTTCTAGAATGTTGGATATTGTTAAATAAATTCTTTGGTTCCACTTTGCTGAGCCCTGTACTAATATGTGCATATGTTAAGTTATTAAAAGTAATGGGAGCATTTGAAAGAATAGGTTTGCGTTTAACAAATGTAAATATTTCTATACCAGAAGAACTTCAAAGACCTTTTTCATGTTCTGCATGAAAACTAGCATGCGAGTTAACCAATACACTCAACTTGGTTCTCGACCAGTCAGAAAATGTTCTGAATATCCCATCAGCGGCCAAGTTGATGTAGATCGATCTGTCTTCTCTATTAGTATGTTTGGCTTCAACATCCTCAGCGCATCTCTTGGTTGTAGAATATAATCAACGGAACTTTAAAACTTAAGTCTCTAGAGACTAAAAAACAACACAGAATTTTCTGGGTAAATGAAACTTGCCATGCTGGTGTCTATGCAAGCTGCACCCTTTGTGTAAGAAAGGTAATTAAGTCATTTGCCATGGGGCTTGTTAGAGATGTCAAAGTATTATAGAGCTGATATTCTAGTATATGGCAAAACATCCTGACATCCACCACGGCATAGTTATGATAGTCATCTCTGTGAATACAAGTAAGAGGTGTCTAGATCCTTAATGATCTGCAGGGGCTTGGAATTTTTTTCCGCTCGAGTCCTCAATAACTCCCTTCTATCATGTTTCCAATTTTAAGCAGTTGCAAAACTGACACATTGGTTAAATCGCCATATCTAACACTATCCTTATGAATTTGATCCTGCTAAAAAAATATTACAGCTTATTTGTGGAAGTTGATGGGCACTTTTTTTTGGTCTACGACATATCTTGTATAATTTGGTAATTGGTTAACAAATCGGAAAAACTAAAATCCAGTCGTCATCCTTTTTTGCTGCATTCCTAGATGTTAAAATTTGGAGCATTTCTTGTTGCAAGCTATGTAAATGGTGCTCTGTTTACAAAATAAAACTATTTGTTTTGTATTGTGGGTTGTCAATTTATGATCTGGGGCTATAGTTAAGTAAACACCAGGGATGCCAATATCCACATAGTTTTTAAACAATGGCGATTGTCATGGTAGATGTCCTTTTTTTAATCAGTCATTGGTCTTAAAGTAAACCCCACCCACCCTAATAGTGCCAGGGTGGAAGTCATAAGCCGCTAGACCATCATTACGAACCTGTCTGACAGCCCAGGATGGAACCCAGGGGGCGTGGACCTAGCAGTTTATGTCCTCATCATGGGTATTGTCAGGGGTGTCCTCTAAAGGCCAACTGTGGTCTCAAAAAAAAAGTTAGTGTAAAGGAAATACTGTAGGCTTTATTTAACCCTGAGCCCACAATCAACATCTCTGGTTGGAACCTGTGAGATTATGTTGTGGGTGAATGTTCAAGCTTCCTGTAGGTTGAGTGACATCACCTTACCTTGCTGGCCCTGTTCCCCTGGGGGAGAAGCATGCTCAGTCAAGACTTCTTGCTGGGAAATCAGGAGTACGTGACAGTTGAGACGGGAGCCTATTAATGCAGGCACAATCTGGTCACATGGCTAAAAACAGGAAGTTACATGCTGAACTTGCAGCAATAACTTCTCACACAGTTTATCTAGAGATGTGATTTAGGTTTTATTTTGAAGGTACGATGGAAGGCTTTTTTATATAAACCATACTAGTTTGAAGAATTTGAGGACCAGTTACCCTTAAAGGGCATTTATAAGGCTGTACAAATTATATGCAGTTAGATCAACTGGTCTTGAAGTTTAGTTCTTGTGGCTAAGAGGTGTTTTCAAAACTGCGGGGGTGTAGGTAACCTGTAACAACACCAAACATAGCCAACATCTAGGGCCAATGGTTGGAAGTTCTAAGCATCATATCCAAAACTCCCTGGATTTCACTAACAAGATTCGAGATTATAGTACTAGCGCAGAAGAAAACTATGGGGTCCATGATGTGAAATCTCTCTTCTTGAATACCCACCAAGGAGGCTTAAAAATAGTGCCAAAACGCACTTGGCCAAGACGGCACCCTTACCAGCAGAACAGATCTTAACCTGGAACAGGTGGGACCCTTCTGGATTATGCTGTTTTTAGCTCAATGCAATCACAAATTGCATTCAGAAGGTCCCCAACACCTGGCTGTCATGCTAATTGGGAGTTTCCAGTGTATTAATTGCCACAGATTCCTTGTATAAGTCATTCTGATTGAGAAAGCTAGTCTGATGACTAGCAAAACATCTCTTTAAGAACTAAAACTTTAAGTCCAGTTGATCTAACTTAATACAACGGATATATATAAATAAGCAGGGAGGTTAAATAAAAGAAGTTATTCATCTTTAAAATGGTGCTAATTTTGCCCCAACCAATCAGATCTTATTAAATTTGAAAGCGAAGATCTGATTGTTTGGGGGCAAATTAGCACCATTTTAAATGATAAATTTATTGAATAACCCTGATAACGCCTAAACCGGACATTGTAGTTAAGTATTTAGTAGGATGCTACATAGTAAGGCTCCAGTTATCATTCAGGGACAAGGAGATTAGAAATCTCTATACTAAAAAGCTACCCGACTTGCTATAGTATATTAAAGGCGAATAAAACTTAAATTTTAATTACCCTTATTGCAAAAGCATTCCTACCCAGAACACCCTTGCTAGTAAGATACTACTTTAGTAAGTTGCATTTGGTATCATGTAAGAAGGGATTTTGTAACTAGAAGGCTCTATGTTGTTTCCAGTAAAGTCCATGTAGTATTCAAACAAGCCTTTTTAGTATGTGGCACTATTTTGGTCACATAGTATGTATTTGAGGTTGAATAAAGACATACGTCCATCCAGTCCAACCCATCTAGCAATATCCTCATTTCCTGATTAACTGTTGATACAGAGGAAGGCAAAAAAAACCCCACACAATTTATGAAGGGGAGCCATATTAATGAAGCCCCATAACAACTCTCTCTGCAGAGTTTCTATATCCATGTAAAATGTGCACTAGGTCAAACTTTTGTCTCCAGTCTGCTTGCTTATGTACTTTCCACCCTCTAATGTATTTTCCCCATCTGAAATACTCCATCTTTTCCAACCATATAGCAGTCATATCAGACCCATGTCTGCCTCAGCCTCAGTCACCTTCCTTGCAGAGTTTTTAAACATGTTTTTATCTTTCTTCCTCAGACTGTATAATTTTAGGTGACTTCAATTGTCCTGTTAACAGCACTACGCTGTTCACCCTTGTCGTATCGCGTTTTGGCAACGCCATTTTTGGGTGTGTTAACGCATGCGTTTCATAACGCAAAAGGGCAAAAAACACATGCGCAAAACGCAACAAGAAACCCCACACAATCGAGTGCGAAACGCTCGCGATTTTGTGCACTGATCTGTGGTTTGCAGGGTGGCCTCAGCCTAAAACTTGACAAAATCGGAAGTTTTGTACTGTAAGTCTACATGAAAGTATGAGTTATACCCAATCTGACCTGACATTTGATCAATTAAAACAACATATTGACCATAATAGACTCACGTGCCCAATGTTTAAAAAATGAGGGCAAAAATCAAGGTCTGGACGTCTTGTTTTGGGTGATGTTTTGTTAGTTGCACAATGAGAATCATCAGTGTCACTCTAATCTCGACTGAAAGGCTACCTGTCAACTATATCAATCATCTGGAAACATGTCCCGGGTGCTTTGGTAAATGCTTCAGCTTTGCAACCTGTTGTAAAAAGTCAATGCCCAGATGGATATTATAGTGTATCTTACCATAAAATATTGTCCATTTGTCATGATTTAAACGGCAGTTTACAAGCTCCGTCTTATATTATTGTCCACATAACTTTTTCCCAGCGTCCATCTGTATAGATGGCTGATGTGGCTTGTATTTCTATCAACTGTCACCAACCCTTGGGATTACTTTCTCTAATAACCTGTTGGCCTCGCATCAAAGAATATTTTCTGGTTTAAAGTATTCCTTGAAAATAAATCCTCTGAACAAGCTGGCTTTATCTCATGTTCATAGATGTTCTGTCATAGGGTAATCAGCTTGAAAAATCTATTGCGCGTTGTGTAACCTCTGCGATCCAATTAAAAGGAGAGAGTCCTTTACGTTATTGACTGGGGATCGTACTGAAGCTTGCAATTGTGCATTTCAATAGTTGATTGGACACTTTTCCCCCTGTATTCTTTTTTCTCTGTGTACTCCTCGGTGTCCAATCCGGACTAACCGACAAGCTATCATGTGCAGTAGGGAGTTGTTTTAAAAGGTCAACATCCTGAAAAAACCATCCCACGATAGGGCCCAATAGAAAGCAAAGCTGTTCTGGAGAACCGGAAGGCAGGAGAAAACAGTACAGTGACCCATCATCAATCATTGATTGAAAGCTATTAAGAAGGGGGCTCAAGGCAGCACTTATATCTACATCAAAGCTACTCTCTCCCTGCTATGCTCTTATCTTATGGTATATTACAGCAGGAGGGGGGGTGGATCACATACAGGGATTTGATTGACAGTCCGAGTAGGAGTAGAGGAATGCAATCACGTATTCTTAACAGTGGTGTATCTAGGACAGAGAAGGGGAATCTGAAAAAATGTGAAGACACTCTGGGGTTGTGGGGAATTATAGAACACATGAAAAGTTCATTTCCCACTATAGATGCCCTTAATAATTAAACACAAACTTCTATCTATGGATTCGGTGTGCTTATTGCTGATCCATTATAAGTTCTTTCTTTATTTGCAAGTTGATTGGAAGTTTAAAGGTATGTCCACCCCTTAAAAAAAATTTCCAGCCCCAAACGCTATGTTAATATTATTAGAAAATGCCCAAAACTTTCCTACCTTCCCTCTTGTCTCCGCGCGCTGCCAGGCCCTCTGCTTGCGAGTAAATGCAAGCAGAGGGGCGGGACCGCAGTCGCGGTCTGTGGTGAGGGTGAGCGGGCAGCAACACGGACGCGGCTGCCGGGAGTTCAGTGCGGAGGAGGCAAAGAGGGGAAGGTAAGTAATGTTTCGGGAATGTATTAATATATTAACACAGCGGTGGGGCTGGGGGGACGGGGAATCTTGGTGACGGGGATTTACACTAGGGGGAGGAATCCTAATCGGGGAGAGGGCAGGGAGGGGGAGAAGGGCTTGAAGTACGCATGCCAAAACTTCTCCCGGAGGCCATTATGGTAGGAGGCAGAGTCCTATATGGAACTGCTATCCTGCTGAAGTTGGGCAGTTTTTGGGAATTTGGGGGGACTACAGGATAACCTTATGGAGCTGGGATGTGAGGTAAGGATTAAACTACACTACATGTGGGGCCAGTAGGGTGGGGGATTATAGTTGTTGGGGGGTGGACATGCCCTGGTAGCCAGCGATCATTACCCAGTGCCATAATGAATTCCTATCCCATACTGCTAACAGAATACTGCATTACACCAAGCGTGTGAAGATTCTCATTATCCAGGTTATGGTTATATCTATGTATTCAGTTAGATCAACTGACATGACGTCTAGTTCTTGAAGACGTTTCGCTAGTCATCCGACGGCTTCTCAATTCAGAATGACTGTACAATAAATAAATACCGGAACTGTGTCCGGATTGGCATTTGTTAAAGTGCAGCTAGGTACCACACTTTAACAAATAAAGGGAATCAAAGATTTATATTAAAGTTTGTACCACAGATCGGAGTGTTCCCGGCTGTATCGGCGAGCGCTGGAACTGCAGAAATTTTCATTGGCTGCGGTCGGTCTTGTAACTCTAGGAGTCTGCTGTGGCTGAAGGGAAATGTGCAGACCTGAATGTTCTTACTATATTATATATATGGAGATCGCCGGCACGTGGGTAGGGTATCTTGGTAAATGACACGACTCTCTGGGCAGAAGATAACACCTTAGTTACAATGCATTTTCACCAGGGACAGGAGGTCACGAACACCTTGGCTGTTATATGCTGATTGAGACAACATTCCGATGATTAGCGAAAACATCTTCAAGAACAAGTACAGTTGATCTAACGATCCAGGTTTATGTGCATTACACCAGACAGCAGTATAATGGTCACGCTTAATGCAGTATCAAATGGAAAAAATAAATCCAAAAAATACATGCTTTTCTTGTATTCGGTACGGGTTTTTTTTTCCTTATTGAAAAAAAATGTTTTAAACACAACGTGATCTTTGGTTACGGGACCGGGGAAACGCAATCCGGTGAGAATGAGAAAGTACTGGCATTTATGGCATTGTTTTTGTTTTTGTCACCGCGGGACAGGGTTGCAAGACTAATCCTATCTCCCACGGTGTTACAGTTCCAGCTTTTCTTCATACTAGGGGGGGTCAATTCTCCATGCTTTATCTACCTTCACTAAAGGATAAATATTTGTAAAGGAAAACCTATGGGATAGCATTGTATAGTGTTAAGTTCCACATGTCTCATCTCAATGAGCAAGGAGGATGGAGAGTTCAAAAATGTTTATCTACACAGTGATGGCCTTTGTCATGACACTTAGGAATTTCCCCTTTGCGTTTTCAGGTTTCAGTTTGGCAGCTTGTCACATAGACATTTCTTTTTCGTTTGTTTGTTTGCATATAGTTGGGCCGTGTTTTTCATAAGCAAGCCCAAATCCCCTAGTAACCACCAGCCGTCTGCCCTCTGATTGCCATTAAAAATTTAGACTGGGAAATAAATGTTTTTCGAAAGAAACATGGTCGGTGTGCAAAGGCTGACTGAGATACATAGCACAACACAGATGCAAAAACTGAAGAAAAAGGTATGCATTTTAAAGGGATGTCCAAATTCTAAAATTTTTTTACATAAACATTCCCTGTGTCCCCCAGCCCCAACCGCTCTATTTGTATTATCCGGAAAAATGCCCAAACTTTACTTACTTCCCTCTTCTCCGCCGCCACTGCAAGGCCTCTTGCTTTGGAGGAAAATGCAAGCAGAGGGCGGGGGACCGGCAGTCAGTCGTGATTGGCTGCTGAGCGGGGCAGCCAATCACGGACGTAGCTGCGGGGAGTTCAGTGCCGGCGGCGGAAAGAGGGAAGGTAAGTAATGTTTGGGCATTTTTTCTGATAATAACAAATAGAGCGGTAGGGGGCTGGGGGGAAGGGGGACTGTTATGTAAAAAGATTTTACACTAGGGGGAGGGAATCCTAATCAGGGAGGGGGAGAAGGGCTGCAGAGTTCCGCATGCCAAACTTCTCCAGGAGGCCAGGTAGGAGGCAGAGGCCTATATGGATCTATGACTATCCCTCCTGGGGCAGTGTTGGGCCTTTGGGGGGGGAACAGAAGAACACCAGATGGAGCTGGGATGTGAGTTAAGGATTTTAAACTATTTACTACACATGGGGCCAGTAGTGGGGGGCGATTAAGTTTGGGGGCGGAATGCCCTTTAATAAAAAGCATATTCAGGCCTAACTTGACATGGAGAGTGCTAAACCTGGCCTAGCCCCCAAAAACAGCATCGATCATTAGGCACAGATCTGACTATTTCCTAAATTAACCAGTGAAAATAAATCATAGTGACCTGTTTACAATGGAGAAATGAAATTCTCTACTTCACTAGGGTCATGGCACAAGACAAGAAGAATAGGAGGCCGATGTCTTTGCAAGAAAATTTGTTATAGGTGGGGGAAGTCATTTTAAGGGATATTGGCTTACAGTGGGGAAAGAAGTTTTTGTTCCCTTTGACGATTTTGTTATGTTTGCCCAATGAAAAAGAAATACCAGTCTATAATTGTAATGGTCATTTTAGTGCAGCTGCTAGTTTTTATTTAGCTGTGAGTGAAAACTAACATTATAAAAACAGTCCACAAAAAAATATTGATGTGCCTGTTGTAATAAGGGCCAAAAAGTATTTGTCCCCTGAAATCAACCAGCCTGATTTTTCAGGCCCACATGGCCAAGACAAGAATTGTAGAATCTACAAAGGTTTGGACTGGGCACAAGAATATCGCCAAGCGCTTGGTGAAAAGTTGACGACAGTTAATTCGCAAATGCGAAGAAATACAAAATAAAATGTCAATTCACTTGGTCTGGGGCCTCCATGCAAGATCTCACCTTGTGGGATGGTGCAATGAATATGGAGAACGGTGACGAAAAGCAGCAAAGATCTAAACCATTGCAACGTGTAGGTCCCCTGATCGGAGACATCACGTGTTGTAAGGCCTGCAGAGAAGAATGGGGGTAAAAGCCAGTGGGTGGTCAGATGAGACAAAATGGAGCTCTTTGGCCTTAACTATCATGTTTTTGAGGAGGAGGAGAAATGCTTGCCTATGACAAAAGAACACCATCCCCAACAGCAAACACATGGTGGTGGGACACATGTGTTGGGGTGTTTTTCGGTTAAGGGGACAGGACACCTTCATCTCATCAAAAGGGATGATCACATGGGACCATGGTTGTACCATCAAATCTTGGATGAGCCCCTCATTTCTTTCAGCCAGGGCATTTGAAAATGGGTTGTGAGGGATCCTGCATGGACATTGACCCTAAACACAGCCAAAGGCAAACAAAGGAGTGGCTCAAGAGAAGCATATAAGGTCAAGCAGAGCCCTAGAAACTTACTGGATGAGGATGTGGCAAAGGGGGTGGTGGCCTCTGTAATTCCATTAAGGGTTTTTGTCAGCAAGTATCTTTTTACAAAGGGATCAGTCATTCAATGCAAATTCAATCTTTGACTCTGTGACTCGGGGTAGTTAGCCTGTCTCTCACAGACAATAAAACATTACCATACAATTATAGACTGGGACCATTTCTTTGCAGAGGGCCAGAAATTTATAAACAGCAGGTATGTATGTAATGTTTCAGCAGGGATCTGTTTGGACTTAACACATTTGAAAACTGGAATTAAGCATTCCCTGAATTTTGACCACACAGCTTAGGCCCTGAAAGCTGATTAAGCTGGTTCATGGTCAGGGTGGTACGGCCAGGCGTTTGAAAATGTATGGGGTAATTCCATCTAATGTATGGGGTTATTCCATCTAATATATGGGGTAATTCCATCTAATGTATGTGGTAATTCCATCTAGTACTGTCTGGATATTGAAAAATGCATGGGGTAATTCCATCTAGTACTGTCTGGAAATTTGAAAATATGTGGGGTAATTCCATCCAGTACTGGAAATTGAAAGTACTGTCTTGGAAATTGGAAGATGTATGGGGTAATTCCATCTAATATATGGGGTAATTCAATTTAGTACTGTCTGGAAATTGAAAGTACTGTCTGGAAATTTGAAAATGTATGGGGTAATTCCATCTAATGTATGGGGTTATTCCACCTAATATATGGGGTAATTCCATCTAATGTATGGGGCAATTCCATCTAGTACTGTCTGGAAATTGGAAAATGTATGGGGTAATTCCATCTAATGCACAGGGTAATTCCATCTAGTACTGGCTGGATATTGAAAGTACTTGCTGGAAATTGAAGAATATACAGGGTAATTCCATTTCACATATTTTTGTCACATTGTATAGTATGGGTTATTCACAGTGTGCCTAAGGGTCTTTTTCTCTCCTTTGATGGATTTAGTACTGTCTGGAAATTGAAAGTAATTTCAATCCCATCTTATTCTGGTTGAAATGTGTATGGGGTAATTCCATCTAATGTATAGGGTATTCCATCTAATGTATGGGGTATTCCATCAAATGTATAGGGTAATTCCATCTAATGTATAGGGTAATTCCATCTAATGTATAGGGTATTCCATCTAATGTACAGGGTATTCCATCTAATGTATAGTACTTCCATCTAATGTATAGGGTATTCCATCTAATGTATAGGGTATTCCATCTAATGTATAGGTAAGCATTATTGTATAGGGTATTCCATCTAATGTATAGGGTAATTCCATCTAATGTACAGGGTAATTCCATCTAATGTACAGGGTATTCCATCTAAT
>JAACNH010004968.1:0-21995 GCA_019447015.1 Hymenochirus boettgeri | reverse complement strand
TAAAAATGTCTATTATACCATACGCGAGTAAATATCAAATTATCGAATATGCGAGTAATAAGTCTATTATACCAATACGCGAGTAAATACCGAATTATCGAATCCACGAGTCATTCATGGGATAATAAATAGCGCGTGTGAAAGTAAAATCAAGTTTTCGAAAATCCTGGATATTCGAACATGTTCCCCAGACCATTTCCCAGGTCCCACACCCATTTACATTAAGTTACCATTGATATTTTAATCGTATTTCATTCAAACTTTTCAAACTATTTGACTCCCATTGACTTTAAAGGGCATGTCCCTTATTTTACAAAATTTGCTATGTATATCTTCCCCAGCCCCAACCGCTATAAAATAAATTTAAGAAAGTGCCCCAATGTTTACTTACCTTCCCTCTCTCCTACGACGCCACGGCCCGGCTTTCTGCTTGCAAAACACTGCAAGCGGGGGCGAGACCAGCAGCCGCGTCCATGATTGGCTGAGAGGCAGCCAATCATGGACACGGCTGCCGGCTTTCAGAATGCCGGGGGAGAGAGGGAAGGTAAGTAGAGTTGGGGGTCTTTCTTAAAATTATTTTTGGCGCTTGGGGCTGGGGAAGATATACTAATGTATGGGCAAGGGGTTTTATGGTAGGGGAGGGATTGCAAAATGGGAGGGAGAGGGAGGGGGAGGGAGGGGGGGAGGGGCTGCAGTACGCATGCCAAAATTCTCCGGACTCTGCTATCCTCCTGGTGGGCAGTTTTGGGGAATTTGGGGGGGGACTACAGGGAACCATATGGAGCGTGGGATGTGAGGGTAAGAATTTTATTATACTACATGGTGGGGCCATTAGTGGGGGGGATTAGAGTTTGGGGGTGGACATGCCCTTTAATGGGTCAGTTTTCAAAGTTTCTATATAGTTCAAAAGTTCGAAAATGGACCGAACTTTCGAAAGTTCGTCCATCTCTAATATATCAATACTTTTCACCTTTAGATATTCTGAAACTTTTGCCACATCCTTGAATATTCAAAACCGAGTCTCGTCTTTAGCTATTGTTTTTCTCTCTGTCCGTCCACCTGTTTCCTGTCTGTCTGTCTCTGACTGTTAGAATTTAATAACAATTCCCTAACATTGGCACGTGAAGCATCAGTTAACTGTAAAGCGTCTCCATATTGACTCAAGAAAATCACTGGAATAAGAACCGCTAACAACATGGATATGGAAATTAAATATTGACCCTGCAGGTGTTTGTACAACTGTGTGCAGAGGGCAAGAAACTGCATGAAGTCTGCAAACAGGAATATTGGCTTCTCATAATGAACTGCACACACAAAATATAATACAGGGATTAAGATATGTCAGGGACTATAGAAACATAAACATTCACAGTTTTCCCTTTTATTACTAAAAAATCAAATGTTATTTACACACATCTCCTTATCGGTTGCTCTGTGTTCAAGCCTTCCCTTGTAAACTCTTTGGATATTGCACCTTGTCTATATTTAGTATGAGACAGTTTCACATAAAGGGTAGGGTGCATGCAGGTAAATGTAAGGTCATGTGATCCTTTAAAGGGCATATCCTTTAAACAAAAATTAGTCCCATGTTAGTTATCTGCCCCCAAGCCCAACTGATATACTCAGCGCTTTATTACCTGTATTACTAGCCAGATATTTAAGGATAATTATTGTCCCCATTTTGGCAGAGTAAGGTGGCCCCTCCCTCCATGTGTCAATCAAGGCTGTGACAACTGACATCAGAACCAATGATTGACTGCTGTTTCCCCTGCTGCCTCACTACTCGTGCTCAATCTTTTAATCAGCTCATTGAGCAGACGGAAGAGGCTGCTGCCTTTTCCATAATGGAAGAAACTTATCATTAAATATCTGGTTACAATGTATGTAAATAACTGATACAAATAGCAGTTGGGATTGCGGGGCAGATAACGAACAAGTCACCAACTTTTTGTTTTAAGGGTGGACATGCCCTTTAAAGGCAGCCATATGTAGTTAATTTGCTTCGGATAACAAAATGCATGTTTGAGTTTGGTAGGTGACATGCCCATCATATTCTATACAGTATGGTGACCATCCACCAAATCTATCAAAGAAAACCAGTCCTTTGGCTTGTCAAATATTCTACATTTATATTGCTGTGAATATAATTGGTACATTGGTTGAGTAGAACATTTAATTATATGTTGCAAGCTGTCCACCTTTAGCTTATTTAGGGATGTACTTGAGTTTTGACCACAAACCTGGTAATGGGTTGAAAATCAAGGTTCCGCCATTAAAATTAAATAGGTCAAAATACCCGAAATAAAACAGGTGCATTATTTATACCGAAGATTAATTACAGAAATGCTAAATGGTTACCCCCATCAAGGTTCTCATTGATATGTTATTTGTATCTTTAAGTTATCAGTTGTCTAAATTGGCTGTTCAGTGCCTGCAGAGGTGAAAATCTACAGTACCTCTACCAAGTCTTTTTAACAGCAGTGGAAAGTAATATTGATTTTAAAGGCATCAAGGTTGTGCCCTAGAGCTCCTCGCTAGATTAGTTATTGATGACTTTTGAACTGGGGATATTTTGGGGGTAAATAAAATAACCTTCTGCATTGTACAATAATGTACTTCACAACTTCATTTACAGTAGAAGCTCAAGGAATGTGAAGTAGGTTATGGTTCCTCGGGGATGATGAATTTCCAAGTCCAATTCCGAGGTGATAGATGCACCAAATGAAACTTCAGTGCAGGAGACTGGTGAATGTTAATATGCCAACCATCTTTGTATTGCTTTTCATTGGGTCAATGGTTCTCTCTCTGTCTCTGTTTATAGAGAAACACATGTCTTGTGCCACATTCAAAATGTTTTGCTCTTTGAAAAGCTACATTCGGTCAAAATGTTTTATGTGTATTTAGCCAGAAAGATGTGATGTGTGCTCAGATTTGATAACATTTACTTTTTAGGCCAAGTTCTGTCAGTACAGTAAATGGTTTCAGTTTGACAGATGCATCTATCTTGAATAGTGGCGAGAGAAACCTACTAGCGTTATTTGGAAGTCTAGAGCCGAGACGTGATCATTAAGTCTCTACTCTTAAAAACACACCGTCAGTTTTAATTTAAAGGGGCGCTACAGTTGTCATTTTTTTTAATTTAATATAAAACTATGTTTGTTATAAACATTTTTCTTTAAATACACGTTAGAAATGCAAAGTTCAGCAAAGCGAATTCTATGTCTCAAATTTTGACATTATAAAAATTCGTATACCAGTCTACGGTAAAGAGATTTTAAAACAAGGGAAGGATGACGTCGCTTGGGGCAGGATTTACATTTCCTATCTCAAATATTCATAAACATTCCTACATCAGAGGTTTCAAACATCCACAGACAACATCGTCTAATGCAAACTGTTTACATATCCATCGGCGGCAAGGCAGAAACAATTAAACGCAGTCGTTTGTCTTTGTTGTGAAAGATTATACCCATAGTGTTCTTTCTGAGCAGACAAACTGTCAGTAAAGCCCTTTAAAAATAAAAAATCCTTTCTCATACTTTACAGCCTACGGAGAATATAAAGCCGACAAGTTTATTTGCGTCATTGTTACTAAAGTCAACATAAATTTCCAGGAACCCAATTAGGCAGAAGGGTGACAATTCTTTAATTTTGTTTTTGGACGGAATGTTAAAATGATAGTAACCTTGAAAGTGTGCAAGAATTTTACTCACAGTCATCTTAATATAATGGGGGTAACATCATTATTTTCTTATCTGGTGGCTACACCATCTGCGGAATTCTTTTAAAAAAATAATAAAAGCAATGTGCTGCCTAGAGCAGCCAAGAGATTAAACCAATAAACTATCCAGACTTTCAATGATACCATGCTTGCATCTGTTATAGCAGAAGACGGAGAGAATTAACATCTAATAAACTGTCTGTATTTAACTGTCTTTATCTTCCCAGCTCCGAGACGTCTTGGCAGTGACGTAAACAGAGAATGTTCCGCTAGTTCGCCAGAGCTTACATGTCATTTTTACTATTTGAGACACAAGACAATAAAAAGGAATGAATAAACAGCAGGCCGGAAACAGATATGTTAGACACAGGTCTGTTTCAAAATTTGAAATTCCAGGATTCGAGCTGGTGGGGCAAAGTTCTGCAATGGCATTCTCCAGGAGAGCAGGTAGAGCATGGATAAGGGCGCTGCTTGGCTGCCCAACTCCACCCCAATACCAAAGCTATAGTCCATTCTAGGGCATGTATTGTTGACCCAGAGCATGTGGCAAGCACCTATATTAGACTCTACAGGAAAACGCAATGGTTGGAACCAGGGGCCTGGCTTTTTTTGCAAATATACTTACCGTATATACTCAAGTATAAACCAAGGTTGTTATACTTTAAAGTTAAGCAAAAATCTAACCTCAGTTTATACTCGGGTCATACGGTTTTTTCGTTGGCAGCAGGCTGTAGCATACTCCAGCTGTGAAGCAGGTGGGGCAGTTGGGCACGTAAGTTACGCACGCCCCGAATGTCCTCAGCCTTCAGCAGATGTAACATCGCCATGGAGGATAAGGAAGAAACGCTTCACCTGTGAGCCCTCTGCCTTCCATACTGGAGCAAGTAAGAAAATCCATTTTACTCTTTTTTCTTGTGTGTATGGGAGGGTTTAGGGGCTATTCAGTCTGTGCAGTGGGTGGGTGGATGGGTAGGTGAGTGGATGGGTGGTGGGGTGGGTAAGTGGATGGGTGGGTGAGGAGCACTGTGGATAAATAAATACATAATTATTTTATTATGGGGGTTCCAAATGACTTACATTGTTCTGTTGGGACCATTAATGTTGAGCCTTGCTACTCCAGCTGTTAAAAAACTACAACTCACAGCAAGCAAAGCATGCCGGTGGAGTTGTAGTTTGCAAACACCTGAAGTCATGGAATTGTTGGTTTTGATTCTGGTATTATTACTCACTTTTACTACCGTAACTATGGGTTGCAGAGCTCATATTTTTTACCCTCGGTTATACTCGAGTCAATCACTTTAACTTGTTTTTTGGGTAAAAATATGTACCTCGGTTTATACTTGGCCGGTTTATACTGAGTATATATGGCATCTGTTAGGTATTGTCTAAAAAGAACTAAACACTTTAGTATAAAAGGAAGACAAAGATCTCTGACAAGAGGGATGTGTGCTGTGTACAGTGATGTCATCAGAACAAATCTGTGACTCGAGATATTTGGGCTTACTTGAGGCTGCCTTACAATCGGAAGGGGTGGACCCCAGGCTGTTACTTCATGCCACCCTTGGCCGCTGTAATAGCAAAACAAAATGCTGTGTACACACAGTAAACTACAAGATTGTTAGCTCCCAGAAGGAAAGGGAAGGCATTAGATGCTTAAGCCATGCTGATTTAGTTTTGGGATATAACATAGAAATAAAAGCCTGTTACAATTCAATTTAGTCATATCCATGTAAGGTTCAGTAATGCGGATCCTCTTAACAGTTTGGCTCGCTGATAACATCTGAGGCTTTAGAGACGGGGAAACAGAGAATCTTCCTTGTAGATATGAAACACTTCTCACAGTTATTTTATCACTTAGGATATCATTGCTGTGTTAATGTGAGAAAGCGCCCTGTCTCTCAAATAAAACCGACTAGATACTGAACAAAACTAGTGTTTACATTTTTTTAGAACAGAACAGAAGTGCCGTATTCTACATATTCTCCTTTTTGCGCAATTCTTTTAACTTATCCATCCTATTTGCTTGCTTCTTCATTTAAAGGTCATGTTCACCCCTTAATTTATATAAAATTAATATGATAGATAAGTCACACCCATACACAAAATCACAAAAGCTGACAGATGTAGGATTACTGTTATTCCTCTCAAAAGTTCTTCTTTCAGCTCTCCAAGCCTTATACAAGCTTGCACATAGATAGGGCAGCTAGGACTGTTACATCATGACTGACAATTGCTAACTGGAAAAACCAGGAAGCCGATAAAGGGTAACAGAACAAAAGGCAGCATTCAAGTTAGACTTATTAGACAGGATTTGGCCAGTAGGGGTCACTGTGTAAAAGTATAAAAAAAGAGAGCACTCATGTGCTCAGCCTCTTGCTGAGTTCTTAGAATTTCCCCAGAGGATAGGGGAAGAGCTTGGGACCTTAGATAACAGGTAGGCCCAGTTAATGTGAGATTAGATCTGTTATAGATCACTCCAGGAGTGATAGATAGGAGTAGGGTAGCTAGTGAGCAGCCTGTGCTCCAACAAGGAGATTTAGTAAGGACTAGAGTCCTGGGTATACCACCCAAGAATAGGGACATAGTGCCAGACATAGGGGTAGAAGATTCCCCTCAGTGACCTGAGAGTTGGGGTGGCACTAACAAGCTGATTGTTATTTATGCTGTTTTGGTTCCTCTGGTTTGTGAGTATTTATGTGATATCTGTGCAATGCTATGTCACCTCTATTGTGCTACTTGCAATGCCTTATTAATATTGTTCGGTTAATAAATAAGATACTGTTAAGTTCAAGAACCACTGGTGCCCATTTATTGCATTCTACCTAGAGTGTAGTTCAGCAACACCCTGCCTCCAACATATGCGAGGGCCATTCCTGATAAATAGAGTCTTGTGCATAGAATCTGGATAAGGCTGGACAGTCTGGAGCAAATTAACCCTCATTTTACTATCACCTTACAACTTGAATCTCTCAGTTATCTACAGTTGAGTGCAGTTTTTGTGATTGGGGTGGGATTTACCTCTATACAATTTTCGTGTAGAATATAACCAGTAACCTCCGGTTCTTTAAGAATTGGGCCCCACCCATCGCACGTCTCTCACAACCCAAACACCCAGGCACATTTTCAACCCCCCGAGTGCATCTTACAAACAGCACACCCATTCCCCACCAGCGCACCTCTTTCTCGCAGATCTCACCCCACACCACATGCGATCTGTTGTGGCTGAAAAGTGGTACTGCACTGTGTCTGTGGTGAGTTGTTTTGCATGTATGTGGCATTTCCACATGATAGATAGAAAGGATTTGTATTTTAATATCAACTAGTGTCCAGGTTTTAAATACGCACAAAGATATGTTGGAATGTAATATGCACAAAAAATCCCAGAACTCAAAAACGGGACCCCTCCCGGGTCCATAAAGGAGCTTTGTGGCCTGACAGGGTCCTTGGGGCTTAAGGGGTCTGCAGCTCGAACCGGGATCCACCGGTTAACCCCGAACGTCCGGCCGCGGGATTGGCGACGTCCGTTTTCGGGAATCTTGGCCGTTCAGGGTTTTTGGAAGCGGCTGTTCGAGAAGTGACAAATGTTCGAAAATATTCGTACCTTCGCGAATTCTCGAATGTTCGAGGATTTTCAAAAATAGACTCGCGAGTCGGAAAATCAAACTAGTTTGAATAGTTCGAGTTCGCCGAACTCATAAAGTTCGGTTCGAGTTTGAGTTCTCGTCCATCCCTACGCCAGCTGGGTGAAAACATCACCTATACGTACCTAGCATAAGTCATAACAAAAGATAATTTAATCTATTGCACAGCTGCTAAAATGTTATGAACACTAAAGAATAGATAGTCCAAATGTGTCTAAAGATCCTTTCCAGCATTGCTAAAAGATATAATCTAGCTCATTATTTATGCATTAACTCCAGCATTTTGATTATGCCGGCTCTTTTATTACACACAGAAATATTTAACTGACTGCCGATAAGGACCATTGAGTCAAACTAATCTGATTGTTTCTCTGTGAAATCGCTGACTCTCTGATCCGTAGATATTATAAAATCAAAGGGGCACTAGCGTTAACATTCTCACAAAGACTCATTTTGATTGGTTGTTCCATAAATATATAAAATAACTAAGCAAAATCTTGATAGTCACAGGTTAATGGGCATAAACACCTCCAGAATAAACTTTTAGGGCACAGCCACACGTAGCGCAAAAGCAATGCACATGCGATTTCATGCCATAAAGTTTTTTTAAAGTTGCAGCTTCCAACTAAACATAACTTTGTTTTACAGCGTACTACCTTTTAAAACATTATATGTGGTTTTCAGGAGGTACACGATGGACTGGCTCCATTTTTTTTGTCAGTTTATTAGTTTATTCCCCATTTACTGAAGCAGAAGATTGTTATTTCCAGTAAGGGGACAGAAAATTAATATATGAAAATAAAATCCGCCCAGATTGGACTTATAAACCATTTTTTAAATCAATATTTTAATACTGCAAAGCCTCTAGACATATCTGGCTGGTATTTATTCTAACACGCTTTCTATCACTGCCTATTATTACCCTTAAAGCTTCCCTTGCATTTGTAGGTGCCATTTGCTTTGCAAGTCAATTGGTTGGAAGAAGCCAAATTGGTTGAGGTTCCATATTGTGATGATTACTGGAACACTCATAAAAAAAAGCTGGAACAGCTATAAGGACATTTCAGGCTTGATAAGAATTTGGGGTCATATGTCAAGTACTGTATCCATTAAATGAGCCTTTTATGAGATCATTTTAATGTGCACATCACGGGGGAATCTATTATGTAGACAGAGTCAAATAAAATCTGAGTTTAACGTCTTTTTTTTAATCTTAGTCCAGGTACACACAAGGTGTTTTTTCAACCCAATTGACTGGACGCCACAACAGTTCATCCGACTGAGTCAAAATATCTATAGTCTTAACAAAAATAGGCGCTGCCAACATTTCCTCAGAACCCAATGTTGCCACGTGTGTCCCTAAAAGGCCACGCAAAATATCAGAATTTTTTATAACTAATGCTGGTCACACATGGATAGAATCCCAATTAGCCCGTCAACAAGATGTACTATAATTATAGGGAAATTATACAAACCTGATGGGCGTGTTGAACATTATACCCTATCAGGGATAGCGGCGTCAGCGACCTCATACTTTATAACGCATCAAGCAATTTGAAGTACGCAAAATTAATTTTCATCCAATTCTATTGAAATGTGATTAAAACAATTGTTTAGATGACCATTCCTAACATCAGCCTTTGTATGGTTAATTTTATTCCAAGGTTGGAGTACCATAGTTTTTAGATATGTTGAGTGGCCTTCAGTGAGTGATCACTCATAGTATGGGTAAAGTTATTTTTACCTTTGTCCTGGGTGAGTGATCACTCATAGTACGGTAAAGTTTTTTTTTTACCTTTGTCCTGTTGGTGAGTGATCACCATGATACGGGTAAAGTTTTTTTTTTTACTTTGTCCTGTTGGTGAGTGATCACTCATAGTATGGGAAAGGTTTTTTTTTACCTTGTCCTGTGGTGAGTGATCACTCATAGACGGGTAAGTTTTTTTTACCTTTGTCCTGTTGGTGAGTGGTCAAAGAAATATCCTTAGATTTCTGGATATACTTCTCTAGAAACTATAGATTTTTTTCCCCTAGGGTATTTTATTTGTATTAAAAGATCAAAAACAATATTGGATCAAACTTTGTTTACCATATAACGTTAATTGTTTGAAAACTGATACTTTTCTTTAAAATCTAATCCTTCAAAAAAACTGACAGCGAGTGGATACCACAATCCCTGGAAGACATCACAGCCATAGATGCTAATTGGTGAGCACATTCCCCATATCAGCTATAAGAAGCGTTACCATTGTCGTGATAGACCGTAATACCAGGTTTCTGTTTATTGATCTTGTTATCTCTGCTAAGGGAACTGACTCAAAACAGGAGTTCTAAACATTGACTTTAGAAGTGAAACTGTCAATTAAATTGAATATGTTGTTCAAAGTGTCAAGTAAAATATTCCACCTTTAGTTAACGTGACAGAACTCCCTCAGGTTCTAATGTAGAAATCCAAGTTTGTTTATGTATGGATGTATGTATGTATACTTTTATTTATAACACATGCATGCAAAAACTGGATATTGTTGTCATGTAGAGTGTGTGGAGTTCAGGCTCTGTACATTATATTATTATTTACTATTATTATTAATTATTAGTATTACTATTATTATTTCTATTATTATTATTACTATTATTATTATTATGGATCATATAGCACCAACATCTTCGTGGGTGCTATACAATTACATAGTCAACATTACATACAGGGTATACATGTTAACAAAGTCATACATATTACATACACAGGTAATACATAAATATAAGTAAACAGAGTGAGGAGTTTCTTACAGCAATACCGTGATACATAGGAGAGACGACCCTGCCCAAAGAGCTTATGTTTGAAGGTGTTAAGGGACATGAGTGACAGACAGACGGAGGAGAGGGAGGGAGCCTATACAATGTACAGGTTACAGCAGAACAAGGAGAGCAGTTCTAACACAGCAAGTAAAAGATGACAGGGAGATGCTAGGGAGAAGAATAGGTACCATGAAAGGGACATTTAATGTCCACCGTAAAAGGTGTCAGTCCTCCCCTGGCCATACTCCAATGGCTGCCACATGCGCCCATTCCATCATCAATCATGGCTGTGATCTCAGTGATTCACTGAACACCATGCTGGTCATGCTTGAGCATAATGAGCTTGTCCAGCATGGGATGAGGATGGGGTATAAAGCAACTGCTCTGGGTAAATCTCCCTATACACGTTATTTGAGCTATTTACTGGCTAACTGAATTAATTAGGTAAGCACGACTTTCACTCTGAAAAGTGCCCAGTGCTCCCTTTATAAAATGAGTTTATTTCTTCTGTAAAACCTTTCAGTAATATAAAGGATACACGGTATGTACCAATGATCTTCCAAACGGCTTTTCATACAGAATTTAATTGGATAAATAACAGCCCACGTCAATTCTACAGTCCCAACCTGGAATACATTAATCCTAGTGCATTCTCTCTGTGTGTTCCTAGAGTATTCTTAAATATCCAGCGCCTTGTTTATATTTGTAAACTGCACCTACATTCTCCCATCATACGGTAGATGAAGAATGAGGCCATTGTTGAATACAATTAAATGAAAATACATTAATATGTCAGGCTGATCTAACAGCATTTTTAGGCACTGTTTTTATTAAGAGAAGGAATTGAACAGATGTTGGTTAAAGGACAATTATACTCACCTTCCTCTGCTCCTCTCTTTGGTCAGTACCTTTTACCCAAGGCGAAAAAAGAGCGTGCCTTCCTATTGGCTCGTCGCGCAAGGAGAGAAGGGGGCGGAGCCTACCAGAGCAGCGTTTCAGTAAGACTATGCTGCAAGTTACGCGAACCCAGGGGTGAGGACTAGAGATGGTCGAACTATTGAAAGTTCGGTCGTTTTCGAACTTTCGAACTATTGTAAAAGTTCGAAAGTTCGAAGTTCGAAAAAGGACCATTAAAGTCTATGGGAGGCAAATAGTTCGAAAAGTTTGAGTCAACATCAAATAAATATTATGGTAACTTAATGTAAATGGTCTGTGGGAATGGGAAATGGTCTGGGGAGCATGTTCCCATATCCAGGACTTTTCGTAAAATCGATTTTACTCTCACGCGCTACTTTCGAGCTTTCGCGTTCGAAACGTTCGAGTAGGTAACATGGACATTTTATTCGCAGATTCGATGCTCGCCTATAGGCTTTAATGGAGACTTTACTCGCAGATTCGATGTTCGCGCCTAGATACACATGTAATTTATACGCGGATCGAGCCGCTCGAACATTCGATAAATCATCGAAAGTCCGGGAAATATCGAAAATCCGCGTCCGAGATAGTTCGAGAGTCGGGTCCGTTCGAACTTGAACAGTTCGGCTCGAACTCGGGTTGGAGTTCGAGTTCTATGCCATCCCTAGTGAGGACCTAGCGTTTCAGGTCCTCACCCTGGGTAAAAGGTACTGACCAAAGAAGAGGAGCAGAGGGAAGGTGAGTATAATTGTCCTTTAACCAACATTAATATACATCTACTGTTGCAATAAATTTAACAACAGTTCCTGTTCCATCTTTCCTTTCCAATACTTGCCAAAATGCCAATCAAAGATTTGATCTCACTGATCAATTTGCGGGGGCCTGATTAACGCTGCTTCCAATAGGGACGTATTTAGCAATGCAATAGTTTTCTACTAGATTTAAAATAATGTTCAATTTATATTTATAAACCTTCACTAAACAGTATAAGGAGGAATCTACTGGTTGTCTATTACCAACAAAATCAAACTGACAAAAGGTTGTCATCTCTACTCCAAGGGAGAGATTAATGAATGGTCATACTGTAACTAGAAAACATCCCTACTCATTACTTTATAGAAAGACAAAGACCTATTGAAATAAACCTAACCTCCACATTGGGGACAATCTACCCTCAGTAGAGGTGTTGGTTTGACAGGATTGTCAAGAAATACCAATTCCATGACACTTTATCATATCTGGACAATTATTTTTGAGCGTGGCTTACAATACAAGATGAGTAGTTTGCGTGGTAAAAAGCTCACACTAGTGTTGGCCAATTAGCCACACTAGGAGCTCTGCGTTGTACGTGTTGCGCAATAAAAGGTTTATGAAAGCTACTATCACAAACTTGAATTAGCTGCCACCTCTGTATCTGTGTACTCCACCCAGGATAACCAAAATAGCAAAATGCAAAAAAAGATGCAGGACATCGGAGGTGGACTTAAGAGGCAATAAAAGTTCTTATAGTTTAAAATGGTGCTAATTTAGCCCCAACCAATCAGATGTTAGCTTTCAAAGTTTAAAGAGCATTTCAACTTTTTATATATTATAGATATTGTTCCCCCAGCCCCAACCGCTGTAATAGAATTCTTAGAAAGGGCACTGCCGGCCTCTGCTTGCACGGAAATGCAAGCAGGGGGCGGGGGCCGGCAGCCGTTGTCTGATTGGCTGGGAGGCAGCCAATCAGGGAACGTGGTGCCCAGAACTCCGGAGGATAGAGGGAAGGTTAGTAACTATCGGGGCACTTTCTATGAATTCTGTACGGCGGTTGAGGCTGGGGGACCAATATCTATAAAAATATACAGGGGGTTTTACATAGGGGGAGGGAGAAGAAAACGGGAGGGAGAGGGAGGGGGGGAGGACTTCCTGCACATGCTCAGACCTTGTCGAGGTTGAGGCGGCAGAGACAGGCGCAGCAAGATGAGTCACACAGACCTTCTACACTACACTTTCCTGGACTTTGGAGGGGCACAGCATGGCAACCATAAGGAGCTGGGATGTAAGGTAAGGATTTTTGTACACTACAGAGTGGGGCCAGTATGGGGTTTAAATTTGAGTTTTGGGGGTGGACATGCCCTTTAAATAAATCTGATTGGTTGGGGCAAAATTAGCACCATTTTAAACGATAAGAACTTTTTTGAATCTCCCTGTATGTGTCTTGTGTTTAGTTCTTCAAGTCCAGTTGATCTAACGGAATACAACAGATATATCATGACCTGGATGAATGAGAACCTTCACAAGCACACAAAACTACATGTTTCGGGCACCTTTATCAAGTTGATACATGACTTGTGTCCGAAACATGTAGTGTGTTCTGAATAAACAGCCATCTTTTGGCTTTTGTAGTTTGCATTTACTATAAAATGTTTAGTTTGATATTTGTTCAAGTCAATATTTACTCAGACCAGTCACTCCAGTGTCTACCATGATTCCTATGCTACAGGCTGTATAGATATACAACCTGTATATCTATATATATACAGATATATTACAGAGATATACAGATATATACAGATATATACAGATATAATAATTACAGATATATATACAGATATATACAGATATTACAGATATATACCAGATATATACAGATATATATACAGATATATACAGATATATACAGATATATACAGATCTATACAGATATATACAGATATTATATACAGAGGTATACAGATATTATACAGATGTATACAGAATGTATACAGAATTATACAGATATTACAGATATATACAGAATATATACAGATATATACAGATATATATAAAGAATGTATACAGATGTATACAATATATACAGATTATCAGATATATACAGATATATACAGATATATACAGATATATATACAAATATATATACAGATGTATACAGATATATACAGATATATATACAAATATATATACAGATGTATACAGATATATACAGATATATACAGATATATATACAGATGTATACAGATGTATACAGATATATACAGATGTATACAGATATATATATACAGATATATACAGATATATACAGATATATATACAGATATATACAGATGTATACAGATATATACAGATATATACAGATATATACAATATTATACAGATATATACACTATAAGATATATATACAGATATATACAGATATATACAGATATATATACAGATATATACAGATATATACAGATATATACAGATATATACAGATATATATACAGATATATACAGATATATATACAGATATATACAGATATATACAGATATATACAGATATATACAGATATATACAGATATATACAGATATATATACAGATATATACAGATATATACAGTATATACAGATATATACAGATAATACAGAATAATATATACAGATATATAAGATATATACATATATACAGATATAACAGATATATACAGATATATACAGATATATATACAGATATATATACAGATACTATACAGATATATACAGATATATACAGATATATACAAATATATACAGATATATACAATATATACAGATATATACAAATATACAAATACAGATATATTACAGATATATATACAGAATATATACAGATGATAAAGATATTACAGATTACAGATATATAAAGATATATACAGATATACAGAGTATATACAGATATATATAAAGATATATTTAAGATATAACAGATATATACAGATATATACAGATATATACAGATATATACAGATTATTATATACAGATATATACAGATATATACAGATATATACAGATATATATACAAATATATATACAGATATATACAGATATATACAGATATATACAGATATATACAGATATATACAGATATATACAGATATATATACAGATATATACAGATATATACAGATATAGTACAGATAATATATACAGATATATACAGATATAAAGATATATACAGTATATACGATAGATACATATATATACGATATATACAGATTATATATACAGATATATACAGATATATATACAGATATATACAGATATATACAGTAGATATACAGATATATACGATATATATACAGATATATACAGATATATCAGATATAACGAGATATACAGATATATACAGATATATACAGATATATATACAGAATATATATACAGATATATACAGATATATACAGATATAGATACAGATATATACAGATATATATACAGATATATACAGATATATATACAGATGTATATCTTCCCTTTGGAAAGAAATAGGAAAGAAAAGACTAGCTTACAGATTTTTACTTAACTGTGCAAAGCCAAGAAAGAAATAAAAGCAGGTAAAAAAAACAAAAAAAATAAAAGTTGGAGAGTTTTCAAAAATTAAGATTTAAATTCTAAAGAATGTACATTTTAAAGATTTAAATTCCTTTTATATTTCAACAAACAATACACGCAGTTCCATGTCCTTTATGCTAACATAAAAGGAAGTGAGTGTCCGATGAGTGTAGATCTGCAATATCCTTCCTTTTCACATGGGCTTCCATTATCATCCCCATCACACATCGCCAGGAACAAGAGCGTCCACAGATAGAAGAGACATATAGTAAGTCCACTGATCTTTGTGAAATCAATAAACCTGAAACGTTATCTTTTTATTAATCAAATTAATTTTTACCTCAAATGAAATCTGGCATAATAATTAAGACTGAATAAAGATGAAATATTTTATTATTTAGTAGTGATTTTTAATTAAATTACGTAAACACGAAACTAGTGTGAGAACTATAAAATTGAATTATATATTGACTCCATTCTTCATGCCTAAACTATGTTCGATATGGAAAAAAACAACGTAGGTGTTTTAAATATCTGGCTCAGGAGACTCTTCATTCAAGGTTATCACCTTGTCATCTGCTGCATGGTGGAATTGGTAAAATTAAAGGGTATGTCCACCCCCAAAAAAACTTTTTATATTTTGTTGGCAAACCCCCCAACCCCCCAAAACCTCAACCTAGCGAGGGTTTATAAATTCCAAAGGATGCTTCTAACAGTAGTCCATCCAGCACACCACATGTGGCGAGGCCTGGTGTTTGATAGGTGCAATCCTCTCCCCCCCCTACCAAGGGGTCCCAATAATCCAATTGCCGAAACTGGTAGAAGCAGTCCCCTTCCTCAGATATCGAAAGAGTCTGCTGAGCCCTTGAAACGTGTATGATTTGCAAATAAAGAATTAGACACTTATTATGTCTAGTATAATATATAGTATAGCTTCTCTCAGTTTTGTCAATTCTAAACAGTACTTACGCAGCTATTTCCCCGGCGAGCTTGCTTCCGCTTCAAAGTAACGTTTTCCATGCACGGAGGAAGCAAGTCAAAGAGGCCAAGACCAGCAGCTCTCCTGCAATTGGCTTTGATGCGATGTCTCAGCCAATCACAGGAGCCGGTGACGGGGGGAAAGAGGTCGAGGTTTTGGGGGAATGCCAAGGAAGTATAAAAGTTTTTTTGTGTGTGGTCAAGAAAACAACAAACTTTTTTCGGTAAGTACTGCATATGTTATATGCAGGTAATTATATTACTGAACACGCTATGAATCTCTAGTCCTGTATTCAGCAAAAGAGCACTTTTCTTCCCGTTTCTCTCCTATAGTAATCAGCCATGAAGGACGGAATTTAGAGATGTCATCATATTGGTAAGACAGAGCCAGCGCAGCAGCGTTGTTTTACGTTTAGGCGGCCATTTTAGGGGTTTGAAAAAAATTTCCCGCTATAGTGCTAGTTTTCGATCGATATAGATTTTATATATAATCCAAAAGCACATTACCCAGATTTTACTGAATGAAGATTAACAGATTAAAAGTTCGGTCCAAGATCAGTTTTCCAAAAAATGAACTTATTCACAGGTGAGCTATTTTTCGAGTTTCATATCACGTATTCGTTCACTTTCAAATCTTCGGAATCGAGGGCTCACGTTATACACTCAGATCAACCAGTTTATATATGAATATTCAATATTTAGACCTGCATATTGATAATTACGAAAACGTCATTTCAAAAAACGAATACTTCTCGACGTCCAATATCGAAAATCCAGAAAAAATTCTGGATCCAAAAAAAGCAGAGAGTGCCGGCATTTACCATAGGTTTAAAACGAGGACACCATTATATTTGAAAGTATGGCAATTTATTATTTATTCCCATTATTATTTATTAAAAAATAATCTCCATAATAATGTATTAGCCTTAAAAATTATATTCATGTAGGGAGGAGGGCGGGGTCCACGGTCTCTGAAAACCCAAAGAAATAGAATTCTATTTCTCTGCAATTTTCCATAATAGAAAAAAGGGGGATATTCAAAGCTTCGCCATAAAATAACGGATCTGAGTTCTAGCCATACTAATGGTAATTGAACTTGTTGCTCTGCTGCTCTAATTGAAGGTTAGATAAAAATGCTTCTAATAAATTGGGTAATAACTACTGGATATAAAAATAGCATTGTGCAGAGAATGCCATTGAAGGGCTATCGGGAATTCAAAAAGTCTCAGGCAGAAGGAATACATTGTACAGACTTGTTATTTTTCTCTTATTTAATCCCAGACTTGTCTATTCTTTATCCTTAAGAACAGCTTCCATAAGATATATCTGTTGTATTCAATAGATCAACTGGACTGAAATATAGTTCTTGAAGACGTTTCGCTAGTCATCCGACTGGCTTTCTCAATTCAGAATGACTTGTACAAGAATCTGTGGCAATTATGTACCCTGGAAAATCCCAATTAGCATATCACAGCAGGTTGTTAAGGTTGTGTTCTGTGATATGCTAATTGGGATTTTCCAGGGTAAATAATGCCACAGATTCTTGTACAAGTCATTCTGAATTGAGAAAGCCAGTCGGAGCAATGACTGCGAAACGTCTTCAAGAAACTATATTTCAAGTCCAGTGATCTATTGAATACAACAGATATACCATGACCTGGAGAATGAGAACTTCACAAGCAGCTTCCATAAGAGAAGTAAGGGTTTTGTAGACGTTTTTATTAATGTGTAGAATATTTAGTATCGAACTGAACACACCAGGGAAATCTGAGACATGGGGCCCACCAGGAAATCTAGTGACCATGGGGCCACCAGGAAATGAGAACCAGGGGCCCACCAGGAAATCTGATGAGACCAGGGGCCCAGCAGGAAATCGAGACCAGGGGCACCACCAGGAAAATCTGAGACAGGGGCCCACCAGGAAATCTGACGACCAGGGGCCACCAGGAAATCTGAGACCAGGGGGCCCACCAGGAAATCTAAGAACAGGGGCCCACCAGGAAATCTGAGACCAGGGGCCCACCACAGGAAATCTGAGACAGGGGCCCACCAGGAAATCTGAGACCAGGGGCCCACAGGAAATCTGAGACAGGGGGGGCCACCAGAATCTGAGACCAGGGGCCCCACCAGGAAAGCTGAATCTCGAAAACGGGGCCCACCAGGAATCTGGGACCAGGGGCCCACCAGGATGAGTTTAGTGGCCCCATCTAACATTCATTATCACTCTTTACATTTCTAGCTTTCCATACTGACTCCTATTGTTTATTAAAATACATTTTATTACTGCCCTTTTGCTCTGTATTTAAATTTAATCACTTTTCTGTTTCTGGGTGTGAATGGGCTGTGGGCCCCCTGGGGCATTCCCTGTAAGGCTGGGTACACACCAGCAGAGATTTCCGGCCGACAGACCAATTGCGCCTGGATTAGTCGTCGCCTGGAAATATCTGATGGTTTGGATCAGCCAGTCGTGACCAAGCTCAGCACTCGTTCATCCGTATCGTACAAATGGGTGATCGGGTCCGTGGTAAATCACGAATGATCATGTGGTTCACTATGGAACACGTGTTTACCCAGCCTGTGGTACCCAGGCCTACCCAGTGGGCTAGTATGACACTGTAAAGTAAAAGCTTGCAATGGTCCCTGACTACTTAGTTCTGGTTACAGGAAAGGTCCTGGCAGGTCATCAGTAGTACTGGACAGCTCTAAACAAGGTATAGAGGGGAGGGCATTAAAGAACTGGAGGATAACGTGCATTATGTTTTCGGGTCAGTGATCCTAATTGGAAAAGATAAAAACCCTGCAGAATTAAACCACTATTTAAAGTGTCGAGTTTGTTCCAGATCGGAATCATTTGAACACATTTTGTTTTATTTTTTTTTTACTCATTTCTGAATTTCCAATTTTTAATCACATGTTCCAATGGGTTTCGAAAAATCTGAAAGTTCCGTCAAAAAAACAAGACGACCGTTCCGAATCGAAAAAACGGGTTCATTTCGAAAACCAGGACTCATCACTACTGATAACAACAGCTATGGTTGAGCTAGTATCTAGAATTCATTCTACATCATTTATAGTTGGGTCTATGGCTCTCTTATAGGAAGAGAAAAATCTCATTGAGCGGCTGTTTATATTCTGGGCACAAACGATATACATTCCATTGGTTAGCTGAAGCAAACAGAATCTAAACCCCTACTGTATATCATGTAAGAATGTGTTCAATACTACTACGGATCAATAGTATTTTGTTGTAATTCTTATAAAAAAACTAAAATCAGGCACCACATGAAAAAATAAATGAAATTAGTACAAGCACAAGAACAGAGTTATTAGGCACAGGATCGCAAGATTTTTTAACAGGTAAACAGTATCTAGTCCAGGTGGACCAAGTGCTGGTACTACATGAATAGATGTAACGAACAAACCCGAGAGAAAGAGAAAAAGTACGCACTCAAAATAATACTGTATATAGATAAAAAACCCTTTATTGGGGAGAACCATATAAGTCCACAGTGGGGGTACATAGACAAGTGGCAGACACACAAAGTTAAAACTTTAAAAACATAAACCTAAGCGTGTAAACACACTCTACATAATAGTAACGTGACCAGTAGGGATGGCGGTTGCGGTCCGAACCCGGATCCGCCGCGGATTTACCCATTCGGCGAACGCGAGGATTTTTCCAGGATTTTCCGCCTTCCGAACTTCCGATTCGCAAATTTTTCGTATTTTCGAAAATACGCGAAACCCTCGCAATATTCGAGGGGTATTTTCATTTTAATGGGTCCGCTCACGAATTTCGGATTTTTTGAAAATTCGCGGATCCTCGAGCGGACCGGATTTGCGAAGTTCGGACATCTCAGTGACCCAGTGCACAAAGCCCTAACCCAAACAGTCAGCATAGTCTCAACTAGTGTAGTCCAGTACCCACTATCTGTCAGGGGTGCTGCAACGAGGTAGACACACAGTCGGGGGGGGTCCCGAAAAGAGGGAAGGGCCACGGGCAGAAGGGAACACCGATCAGCCAACCATGAGACAAAGCCTTGCAATTAGTACAAGGTCACCTGACGGGAAAAATGATTTAGGGTTACGCCACACACGTGTTTTACCATGCTACGATCCAATTGCGCATTAAATAGCGTGCACTAGTGTTGGACCAATTGCTCACTGCCCTGCGTTAATCAATAATGATGCAATCTGCATTTTTAGCAATTGAAGCACAAGGCATTACGCACTTGCGACCGGAAACATTTGCGCTTCAGTTGTTGCTAGCTGCAGCTGTAGTATGGCCTTGGATTCGTATACATAGCCAAAAGAAAAAACAAATCGTCCATACATTAACCTCTAATTAAAGATATTTCAGCCAAAAGGTTACCAATGAAATTCCACAAAAACTGTATCCTAAAGTCAAATAGACAGATGACAAACGGCGTCCAAATCTATGATGTTAAAAAGGGCTTGTAAAACACGCAACAAAAAAATTAATCGTTTGTACAGCTTATAGTATACAAAATGAATATCTCCTATTATACATGTTTGGGACCAGCCCAGAAAATGAACGTGGTGTGTATAGTTTATATAAGTTAATTGTTGGGTCAACAATGTTATGATACCAGGAGAATGGAGTAAAGGGAATACATTGCATACTGAACAATAAAAATAACTCCAAAATAAGACTAATAAAACATTAAAAAGAGCAAGGTCATGAGAAATGGGTTTTCCATTTTTCCAATATTCCTGTCCTTTTATTACTCGACTGACGCAATAGCAATGAAGTTGTGATAGGTTGGCCTGGCATGACAGTTTTTGTTCACTGCCACCACCCTTCTTGTCTGCGGACCTTTGTCATCTACTAATCAAAAAAGGTGCCTCAGCAAAAAACGACTCAGCAAAAAAACTAAAGTGTTTTTTTGGTGGTCATGGTCGCTGATGAACTAACATCGGACCCCCCCCATCGTGTTGTTAAACGACCCCTTAGACCTTTGGACCGCGATCATGACTAAGTCGTGATTAGGGTATAATTTATCCACTACCAAAGCTCTGGGTAAGGGCCCCCCCACCTCCACCCTAGAGAGTTTGAGCTATATTCACCGCAAGTAAAATGTCTATTATACCAATACGCGAGTAAATATCGAATTATCGAATATGTGAGTAAAATGTCTATTATACCAATACGCAAGTAAATATCGAATTATCGAATATGTGAGTAAAATGTCTATTATACCAATACGCGAGTAAATATCGAATTATCGAATCTGCGAGTAAAATGTCTATTATACCAATACACGAGTAAATATCGAATTATCGAATATGTGAGTAAAATGTCTATTATACCAATACGCGAGTAAATATCGAATTATCGACTATGCGAGTAAAATATCTATTATACCAATACGCGAGTAAATATCGAATTATCGAATATGTGAGTAAAATATCTATTATACCAATACACGAGTAAATATCAAATTATCGAATATGTGAGTAAAATATCTATTATACCAATACACGAGTAAATATTGAATTATCGAATCCGCAAGTAAAATGTCTATTATACCAATACGCGAGTAAATATCAAATTATCGAATATGCGAGTAAAATGTCTATTATACC
>JAACNH010004967.1:0-22000 GCA_019447015.1 Hymenochirus boettgeri | reverse complement strand
CAGTGCTTGTAGGGAGATGGGGTTTGGGTTTTTAGAGAACTGGGCTGACTTTTCTGTTGGCTACAGGCTCTTTAGTAGAGACGGATTGCACCTCAATGCTGATGGTTTGGGGGAGAAGATGGCTAGGGGGTGGAGGAGATTTTAAACTAGGTATGGGGGGGAGGGTATGTTGAACTACACAGGGGTAGATAGAGAGGTTAGGGATCAGGGGGCTATTAACACAACGGAGGATGGAGAAGGGGGAGGGGGGAGCATAGAGGATAAGGAGGCATGTACGACCATGTATGGAAGTAAATCAATTGATAATCTAAAAGTATGTTTACAAATTCAAGAAGTCTGGCTGGAAAAACCGGGGAACTTGAAATAATAGCTTTTAAGGAAAGGTATGATTGTAATTGGTATAGCAGAATCATGGCTTAATGATTCACATGACTGGACAGTAAATATTGAAGGATACTCCTTATTTAGACATGACAGAGTTAATAAGAAAGGAGGAGAAGTATGTATGTACAGGAATTGAAGCCACATTTAAAAGATGGAATAGATGGGGGAGTAAACGATACGGCAGAAACAATATGGGTGGAACTGTGTACAGGAAGCAAAAGGTAGGTAAATTAATTGTTGGAGTATGTTATAAGCCACCAAATGCCGGGGAGGAGGTGGGGAAATGAATCTCCATATGCAGTTGGCGAAGGCTGCTGGTATGGGGCATGTTCTGGTTATGGGGGATTTAACTAGCCGACATAGATTGGAGTAAGGGAACTACCAGCACCTCAAAAGGAATAAAGTTCTTAAATTTCCTATATGAGCATTTTCTTTCACAGTGGTAGAAGTTCCTACTAGACAGAATGCGTTGTTGGATCTGGTGATATCTAATAACCTGAGCTCATTTTGGAGATGAAGGTAATGGAAGCTAGGGAATAAGACCATGGTATAGTGTCATTTAATATAGGTTGCAAAAAACTAAAGTGCACTGGGTTAACAAAAACTTTTAACTTTAGGAAAGCTAATTTTATGCTGTTAAAGGAATCGCTCCTGCTCATAGACTGGGGGGAACTGTCTAGGTAAAATACTGAGCGATGTGGACCACTTTAAAGGGATATTAAACTATTACATTTCTAAATCTGTACCTTTAGGTAAAACAAGTGTAAAAAAATTAGGTCCACTCCTGCATGGCTTAATGCTCGGGTAAAAAGGGAAATGGAAAAAAGAGAAAAGGGCTTTTAAAATTTTGAAAAACTGAGGACACAGAACAGGCTTACAGGGAGTACAAAAGCTGTAATAAAGAGTGCAAGAAAGCAATCAAACCAGCTAAAATAGAAAATGAAATATGGATTGCCCAACAAAGCAAGTCCAACCCCAAAATGTTTTTAAGTATATAAATGGTAAAAAGATGAGGACAGAGAATGTGGGACCATTAATAATGGAGTGAGGTGGTTGTAGAAGATGCCGAAAAGGCTAATCTGCTAAACTGTTTTTTTACATCAGTTTTTACTGTTGAGAATCCTTGTCCTTACAGCAGGGATTGTAATAATATGCAGGGAAGAAATGAAGAGTATTCACATTGGCTAACAGAGGATATGGTACGGAAACAATTAGACAAAGTTAATATCAATAAAGCCCCAGGACCAGAGGGATTGCATCCTCGGATTTTAAAAGAGCTTAGTTCAGTTCTATCTAGACCACTTGTCTTCATCTTTTCACGATTAGCTTTGGTCTGGGGATGTGCCGCTGGATTGGAAAAAAAGCCAATGTAATACCAATATTCAAAAAAGGTAGTCATTCACAGCCTGGTAACTATAGACCTGTAAGCCTAACATCAGTGGTAGGGAAGGTGATGGAAACTTTGTACGGGATCATGGGGCCCTATTTAAAAAGATCGGTATCGGTATTGTAAAATACCGATCGTTATCGTAAAATAACGACCGGTTTTTACCTATAACGACCGTTATTTACAATAAACGACCGTTATTTACCGATAACTACTGTATTGTCGTTATCGGTAAATAACGACCGGTATTTACCGATAACGACGGGAAACGATATCGGTAATAACGGTGTTATCGGTAAAAACGGTCGTTATCTGTAAAACCCGGTCATTATTTTATGATAACGATCGGTATTTACGATAACGATACCGATCTTTTATAAATAGGGCCCCATATCCTTGACTTTGTCTCCAGAGATCTTATTAGTAGTAGTCAGCATGGATTTATGAGAAATAGATTGACAGACAAATTTAATTGGTTTTATGAAGAAGTGAGTAAGAAGTTAGATTCAGGCACAGCAATGGATGTGGTATATTTGGATTTTGTGAAAGCTTTTGATACTGTGCCACATAGGCGACTAATGTATAAACTGAGGGCTGTTGGCTTTGAAGAAAACATTTGTGCATGGATAGAGAATTGGTTATTGGATCGCAAACAGGGAGTGGTGGTAAATGGAGCTACATCTATGTGGGCAAAAGTTCTAAGCGGAGTGCCTCAGGGTTCTGTACTGGGGCCGCTTGTTTAATCTGTTTATAAATGACTTAGAAGGGGGCATTGAGAGCAAGGTCTCAGTGTTTGCTGATGACAATAAACTATGCAGAGCTTTGGAAACTTCCAATGATGTGCAAGTGCTGCAAGCAGAATGGGCAATGACATTCAATGTTGATAAATGTAAGGCGATGCATTTGGGATTTAATAATCCCTGGGTCACCTACACCATAAAAAAACGCTTGTGTTAAGTGCATCTGTAATGGAGGGGGTTCTGGTAGATAACAGACTTAGCTATAGCAAACAATGCAGGTAGCAATGGCTAGAGCTAGCAAGATATGTCTCTGTATAAAAAGGGGAATAGATTCAGAGAGAAAAATATATTCTCCCTCTTACAAGGCACTGGTAAGGCCTCTTTGGAATATGCGGGGCAGTTTTGGAATCCCATATACAAAAAGGACATCTTGGGAATGGAAGCAGCTCAGAGAAGGGCAACTAAATTAATAAGGGGAATGGAGGGGCTTGAATATGCAGGCAGATTAGACAAGTTAGGGCTGTTACATTGGGAGAAGCGACATTTGCGAGGACATTATAACCTTATACAAATATATCAATGGCCCATACAATGAACTCTCTGGTGCATGTTTACTAATAGGTCATATCAGAGGACTCTTGGACATCCTTTAAAGGTGCCCATATACCTATAAGATTTTACTTACCCGACCGAGCGCTCACCCGATGTTTCTTCGATTTGCCGGAACCGCTTCTCCCGATCTTACATTCGACAGACATGCGAAATGAATGGGATTTGCGATCGCATGTGGCGAATATAAGATCGGGAGAAGCGGTTCCGGCAGCATCGATGAACATGGGTGAGCGCTCGGTCGGGTAAGTAAAATCTATAGGTGTATGGGCACCTTAAGGTTGGAGGAAAAGAAGTTTCATCTTAGGTTTAGGAAAGGTTTCTTTACAGTGAGAACGGTGTGAAACGATGGAACTGTCTTCCAGCAGATGTGGTAATGGCAGTTATTGAATAGCTTTAAAAAAGGCCTGGATAAGTTTCTAAAACTAAAAATATTGAGAATTACTGGTATTAATGCATATAGATCTGGTTGATCCAGGGATACTTTCCGATGCCGTTTGGAGTCAGGATGGAATTTTTTCCCCCTTTTTAGCTGGGGTTTTTTGCTTCCTCTGGATCAAATGTTAGGTAGGGTTAAAAAAAAAATAGGGTGAATAGGTTGGACTTGATGGACGGATGTTTTATTCAACCTTAATACCATGTTATAATAGTAACATAGTCTTTCCAGGGTTTAATTTGTATATAAATTCATTCATATCACCAATAGTAACATAGCCTTTCAGGGTTTATATTGTATATAAATGTCATTCAATCACCAATAGTAACATAGTCTTTCCAGGGTTATATTTGAAACCGTAAATATATTTTGTAGCTGTTGTTGTGTCACTGAAGTGGACTCTGTGTCTGTTATTGAAGTCGGGCAGCACACAGAGCCCAGACCCTTCATCTGAGTTACTGAATTGGGGAATCACACTCTGCAAGTGACGTGCACGTTTTTTATTTGTCAAACTGGACTTCATGGGCATCGGCCCTTTCAGAGGACGTCGCCGTTATGTGGATGTTTTCATGGGTGTGGCTGTGAGGTGAGCACATGCATGCAAACATATATACATACATACAAGATTTCTAATTTCTGTGAAAGAATAACAGTAAAATTTGGTAACATTTGTTATATTTTCTAAATTAATACCCATGACTGCCCACTATTGCTTTGCAATTATTTTCGGGGTATCGTGAAGGTAATACCAATACTACTGACGGAATTAAACTGCTTCCCAGAAAGTATTTAACTGTCTTCTTATTTAGATTGGATCCAGTAAACTGTTCCCAAGCCTTTTCATTGCTGCAGTGTACTTTCCAACATTTGTGGGAGGGGGCTGAAGCACATTATGCCCATGCCTAGGCACACGCTGCCACACACCCAGTAGAAATAGCCAGGGGTTCTGGGTCCCTGGATCAGTTTAGGTCGTAATGGTGAAAATGGGATGGTTTGGAAGGTTGGGCTGCATGCCTAAATCCTATATTTTTAGTGAGGCAAATGCTTAACAAGGATTAGTGATGAGTCACATTTACTACAAAGTTTGTTTCACAGTGAAGATTTGGTGTCTGGGCAATCGCTATTTACCGGTCTGTGTTGTGGGAATCGCTATTTACCGGTCTGTGGTGTGGGAATCGCTATTTACGGTCTGGTGTGTGGAATCGCTATTTACCGGTCTGTGTCGTGGGAATCGCTATTTACCGGTCTGTGTTGTGGGAACCGCTATTTACCGGTCTTGTCGGGGTCGCATTCCGGTGTGTCGTGGGAATCGCTATTACCGGTCTGTGGCATAGGAATCGCTATTTACCGGCAGTGGCGTATGTTAAAACATTTGGGGCACGTGCCCCGGATGTTTTGCAAAGTGCCCCGAATGTTTTACTGACTTGTGCCCCTAGTTCCGGACTCCCGGCGGACTCCGCCGGCGCGATGACATCCAGCATGCCGGCGCGATGACGTCACGGCGCGACGGCGCAGAACATTACAGACGGCCTCTGCGCTCCCGGCCTTCCCCGGGCCTACTCTGACTGTCTGGATGGATGGATGCGCTCCCAGTACTGTGTCCAATACTACGTGTGATTGCAAGGAGATGGCTTATATGCATCAATGGATTAAAATACATAGGGATCTGCGAATACTGTAGATAAGTTCACAATCCAAGCATTGTATCACATCATGGTGAATCTCACTTTTCCACAGAATCTGTCATTGACTAAAATGGAAAGTGACATCAGGCAGTTATTAGTTCCTTGTGGTTCACAGTGATTTTTGATTCCGTTGCTCCATCTACATTCTACAGCAGCAAAAACTAATTTAATTTCATCAAAGTGCCCATTGTACTCAATATAGTGTTTGTGCACTATTTTTCAGAATTAACTTTCTCTCGTTTTACAAAAATCGTGTTATGTTTATTATTAGCAGAACTTGCCCGTTTGTCTATATTATAACACTGAGCTTCGATAGATAGATAGCAGAGTTAGATAGATAGATAGATAGCAGAGTTAGATAGATAGATAGATAGATAGAGTAGATAGATAGATAGATGATAGATGATAGATAGATAGATAGATAGCAGAGTTAGAAGATAGATAGATAGCAGAGTTAGATAGATAGATAGCAGAGTTAGATAGAGAGATAGATAGATAGATAGAAGATATCAGTTAGATAGATAGATAGATAGCAGAGTTAGATAGAGAGCAGAGTTAGATAGATAGCAGAGTTAGATAGATGCAGAGTGAAATAGCAGAGTTAGATAGATAGCAGAGTTAGATAGATAGATAGAAAGAAAAGTAAGTTAGATAGATAGATAGATGCAGATGTTAGAGTAGATAGATAGCAGAGTTAGATAGATAGCAGAGTTAGATAGATAGATAGATAGATAGATAGCAGATGTTAGATAGATAGATAGACAGAGTGAGATAGATAGATAGAAGATAGATAGTAGATAGATAGATAGCATAGAAGATATATAGATAGATAGATGCAGAGTTAGATAGATAGAGATAGCAGAGTGAGATAGATAGATAGATAGATAGATAGATAGATAGATAGATAGATAGATAGATAGATAGATAGATAGATAGATGTAGATAGATAGCAGAGTTAGATGATAGATAGATAGATAGATGAGATAGCAGAGTTAGATAGATAGATAGATAGATAATAGCAGATTAGAAGATAGAGTAGCAGATAGTAGTTAAAGATGATAGATAGATAGATGATATCAGAGTAGATAGATAGATAAATAGATAGAAGTAGATAGATAGCAGAGTTAGATAGATAGCAGAGTTAGATAGATAGCAGGAGTTAGATAGATAGATAGAAAGCAAAGTAGATAGAATATAGATAGATAGATAGATAGATAGATAGATAGAAGATAGATAGCAGAGTAGATAGATAGCAGAGTTTAGTAGATAGATATGATCGATAGATAGATAGATAGATAGAGATAGATAGATAGATAGATAGCGAGTAGATAGATAGATAGCGAGTTAGATAGATAGATAGATAGATAGCAGAGATAGATAAATAGATAGATAGATAGATAGATAGATAGATAGATAGATAGATAGATAGATAGATAGCAGAGTTAGATTGATAGATAGATAGATAGCAGAGTTAGATAGATAGATAGATAGATAGATAGATAGCAGAGTTAGATAGATAGATATACAGAGAGAGAGAGGGACAGATAGATAGGGGCAGAGGTCCATGTAAAAGGTACAAGAAGGTCTCCCTGGCCAAAGGTATGGCCAAGCGTCTGACTACAACTGAACACGCAGTAAGTTTAAATACCAGATTGCTACCAGTATATAATGATATTGCCAGTTTACTGTGCCTTTGTGTCATTAATTTGTGTCTTCTATCCAAATCTCTATCTCTGTCTGTCTATATCACTGTCTTCGTCTGTTTTACTATGGGCTGGTGTGTCTATGTTTGTGGTATCTATGTCTGTCTGTGTCTTTTGGCCATCTCATTAAGTACTTAGTGGGTGTGACTAATTGGGGTGGAGAAAGGGGCGTGGCCTAAAAATTTATGGAGTGCCCAACAGTGCCCTGATCTCTTAGACCCTAGATACGCCCCTGTTACGTCTGTTTGTGGGAATCACTATTTACGGTCTGTGTTGTGGGAATCGTATTTACCGGTCTGTGTTTGGGAATCGCTATTTACCGGTCTGTGTTGTGGGAATCGCTATTTACGGTCTGTGGGTGTAGGAATCGCATTTACCGGTCTGTGTTGTGGGAATCGCTATTTACCGGTCTGTGTTGTGGGAATCGCATTTACCGGTCTGTGTTGTGGGAATGATATTTACCAGTCTGTGTGCGAGCACTTCTAGTCACTGTTGTGGTAAATTCAACACTGGCTGCTAAACTGGAGGATTAAAGGGCAAGTCCAGCCCCAAAATGAAAACTTACACACAGGTAAATCACCCCCAAAACCCTAAACGGTAATAGTTTGAAATCTGAAATATATAAGTCTAACCTGAAATCCTGCACAATGTCCTGTTGCCCCTGTTTGTGCTTCTTGGTTCTTCCATTTAGCAACTGTCATTTATGGATTGACAGTTGACATCACAGCCAAGACTGAATGTTAATCCCCTGTCTACTCTTCTGAGCATGCCCAGGCTCCGTACAGGCTCAGTACAGGTTTCTAAATTGCTCAGTTCCATGAGACATCCGGAAGCATACAGGCATACATTAAGGATTCATAGGACAAACTATGATATATCAACATATTTTGAAGAGGCCATTCTTTCTAAAAGATGTTCTTATGAGGGTGGAGTTGTCCTTTAAAACTTGCTTACAAGTTCAACAGCCCCTTATTAAGATACAGGAGATGGCTTTAAATATTTTGTTTCAGGTGACAAAGGTCAGAGACTCCCCGAAGTAGTGTGGTAATGACAGATTTTTGAATGATGACAGACAGGATCTGCAAGATTCCCAGGTTCTTGTGCAAAAGTGTTCAAATTTTATACACTTCATACACAGCACCGCAAGGTTTGGACAAGACTGTGCCATTTCTCAAATATAAAAGGACCCTTTTTTAAATGTAATTTTCCACCTTTATCTCAATTAGTGTATATAGGAATAGAAAAGAAAAGATTTTTAAAAGGTAATCTAGGTTTTCATATTTCTAACTATTAAAGAAACTCAAGTCCAATAAAATGAATTTCAAGTTATTCTGAATGTAATGTTAATGAGAATCTAGACCGCTATGTTTTTAACTACAGGCAGGGTCTAACTGAAAGTGCCTGCCCCCCCCCGGGCCCCAACTCACCCCCTCCCCAGAAGATACGCACTAGCTGTTTTAAACAGCTGCTCGTGTGTATAAAGTAAAGATACGCACAATAAGCTGTTTAAAAGATGGAACCGAACGTCCGGTATTTTAAACAAACTGATCATGCATATGTTTACTTCATACGCACAAACAGCGTTTTAAAAACAGCTGATTGTGAAGATGCTTGCTGGTCCTCTTTCCTGCAAGGCCCCTCGTGGGGTGGCGGGGGCTGTAGTTATGTCACTGTCTACAGGAATGTTAAAACATATATTAAAGCATATATCCACCCTAAAAATAAACTTTTACAGGTTGTAGAAGACCCAAGCCCATCCCCAACTGCTAGGTTTGTTTGCTAAAAAGGGTGCAGAACTCTACTTACAATCCTCTGATCCCTCAGCACTCTGACCTCGACCCTCTGCTTGCTGGAAAGCAAGCAGGGGGCGGACCAGCAGATTCATCTCTGATTGGCTGAGAGGCAGCCAATCACAGACGTGGCTGCAAAAACGCAGAGGGAAGAAGAAAGATTTAAAGTAGAGTTCTGCAGCTTTTTTAACTAACAGTTGGGGTGGCTAGGGTGCCCTAAAATATGTTAGTTTTTTTTAAGAGATTGGGCAGCAAAGAGGGCTCCAGAGGGATGGGGGGGCTCCCCTGCACATGTAACTGTCCTCTCAGAAGACAAGGAAGAAGGGGAAAACCTTTTACACAGGAAGACAGCTCCTGCTCTTTTGGATTTGGACAAAGCACTACAGGAGAACCATAAGGAGCAGAGGGGTATATGGTAAGGGTTTTTTATCACTACACAGTAAGTCCAGTAAGGGGTTAAGTTTCAGTTTTTGGGGTTGACATGCCCTTAAAGTACCTGTTCACTTATTTTAAAGTAAACTTTACAATACTAGATATATGTGGCATTCAGTTAGATCAACTGGACTTTAGGAACACTAAACCCCAAAAAAGAACTCTGTGCCATCGTTTCTATATTCACAGGGAGGTGAGAATGCTTATTCTCACCTCCCTGTGAATTATAGGACGTTCGGGAGACCTGGAACTTACCTTACACGCTGCTCCACTTGCAGCCGCTCTGTCCCAACCACGCGCCCTATCTTAGGCGCATGTGCGCCAATACAAGATAGGGCGCGCGATCGGGAGAGAACAGTTTTTAGTGAAGGAGAGCGGCTGCGAGCGGAGCGGGTTGGTAAGGTAAGTTCCAGGTCTCCCGAGCGTCCTATTATTCACAGGGAGGTGAGAATAAGCGTTCTCACCTCCCTGTAAATAATAGAAATGAATGGCACATAGTTCTTTAGGGTGTTAGGGGAGTTTACAGTCCTTAAAGGGCATCTATACTGAAAAATAGGTTATTTTAAATTGACCAAACTCGAAAATTAATTATTCCTAACCACCACGGTACCATTTGTTTGTTGATCTTGCCCCCTATTCCAATCTAAATCTTCTTATATCCACTGTCAATAAGTTCCTGCTTTCAAAAAAATATTTTCTGTGAGTAGTTTTACTGTAGTGGAATGGAGACAGAGTTTTGACAGTGGAATGCTGTATGCTGTGTGGCAGGCTTGACAGTTGGTTTGTGGGAAAAAGTCAGGTCGGATGTAAGTGAGTGGTATGAAAAGAAGGAGGGGGATACTGCTCCTAAACAAAATGTGTGCTGGATTGAAGGCATGCAGCAACACACGCAAAATAAGTGCTACTACATGTTTTCAATTATAGATTAAGATGAGGCAAAGTCTATTTTTTCAGTATAGTGTCCCTTTAAAGATATTTCACTAGTCATCCGACTGCCTTCTCATTTAGAATGACTTTTACAAGAATCGTTGGCAATTAAGTACCCTGGAAAGTCCCAATTAGCATATAACAATATTTACAATACAAGCTTTGTAGGTGTAATGGAAGCATAACTAGGAATCATGGTGCCCCCAGCAAAACTATAATAGGCCCCCTCCCTACTGTGATTGTCTGGGAGGCCATATCTGTCATAGGAAAAGTAAGAAAATGTGCCCCCCCATGGCGTCTTGAGTCCCGTAGTCACACCAGGCTTCTCCCTGGTCGTTACACCCCTAAAATGTTAAGACTATAACACAAATGAATGTGGGGAGTGACAATTTCTGCATTCCCTAAGTTCCAATTTGTTTTAGGTTAAACCTAAGCGTTAAAAGGGCATTTCCAGTCTACACCAAAGCTTTAATATAATGTTGCTCCCCCCTGCCCAGACTAACGCCGTATTATTTCTTAAATAACAAATCCAAAACATGTTTACAGCCCTCACTCCAATGGTGTGCTCTCACGGCTACGTTTGCAGAAAGTTGCAAACTGGGGCCGGACCGGCACCGCGCCTGTAATTGCTGAGAGACAGCCAATCACACGAGCGGCTGCTGGCATGGAGGGTGCTGACAGGAATGAAGGAATGTAAGTATGATTCAGACGGTATTTGGGGTCTGGGCGGGGGGGAAGCTTTATCATTAAAAGGATTACACGTTAGAATTTTCATCACCGAGACACAGAGGATGGATCCGGATGCGGGGAGGGAGGGGGTAAAGAGCTCCCCTACGCATGCCAGAAACCCCTCAGTGGATGTATCAGAGGCAGAAAAACCTTTTTCACAGGAAGACAGCTACTATCCTCGGTTTCCTGGACTTTGAAAAGGCACTGCCAGAAGAGCCCTAAGGAGCTGGGATGTAAGTAAGGATCATTTTAAACTACCAGTGGGGCCAGTAGTGGATTAAATTATAGATTTGGGGGGGGACATTGCCCTTTAAAAAAACAACTGAATCCTTCATGGTTCATCTTTCCATAGCGGTCCATGCCTGGCTGGTTCCAAAGAAGAAGATTAAAAATATAAATTACCTTCATTACACAATGAAGTCTTATAAGACTGTAATTCTCCTATACAAGGAAATCAAAGAACATGGATAACCTTAAAAGTGATTTTAGATATGCAGCTACTCCTAAATGCAGTGAGGGTGGATACCCAGCCCAAAACAGCTGCTGCATTCTGCTAATAGGGCTAGCACTACGGTAAATGTTTTCCTGGTCCATCTCCTAGCTACCAGTACCAGAGAAGAGAGGCAGTGTTATTGTTGTTGGCTGACATTAGCTCACCAGCACAATGGAAAATTTGTAGCTGCAGATCGTTAAAAATTTAAAACTTTCAGAATAATAAAAGACTAGGTGTGTTTTGTTTGAGTTCTCCTTTAAAGAGTTCAGATAATAATCTGACATAGTTTTGATATCCACTGTACATAATAATCTGAAAATCTTATATCAAGATGGCGATCCCACTTTCACTAATTTTATTAATTCAACTTCAGCAGTGGGAAGCTGTGGAAAAAAACAGATAATAGATGCTTTACCACGAACGCAGAGGGATCATGATAAAATATTCAAATGTTATTGTTATGTTTAAAATCATCACAGCGTTGACTGGCTGGTCTACCTGGAAGAACTTGGGGATCCAGTACAGGGGGGGGGCCAATTTGTTCTGCAGTAAGAAGTGTTGAGAGCAGAGCAAAGTCACACGCAAATGATATATTGGATATGCTGCACATTTTAGGGGTGGACATGCACTTTAAATTACTTAAAAAAAGAAAAACAGTCGGGTTTGATTAAAGATAGTACACACTGTCAAAGCAAGCTAAGCTTATTGGTAGCAGCAGCTTAATAAAAAATCTGTTCGGGTTTGACCCAGGTCCCTCTTGACCTACCCTTTCCTGATGAAAGTTGCCCCCCTCCAAGACTTCTGGATCTCCTTCCTTCTTAAGCCTCCAAAAGCAGTGTCCATGTGCCCGCATTGCGCACACACTAAAGTGATGTTGTGTGTGCATGGCCCGTGGCGCGTGAGATGGAGAAGAAAAGTAAGATGGAGGAAAAAAGGAGAAAAAGGAAAGAAAAGGAGAAAAAGGGAGGGGGGGGCGTGGGGGGGGGGGAGGGTTGTTCTTCTTTTGGACGTAAGTGGAGAAGGGAAGCGTAGATAGGTTGATGGAGAAGGTGGAGTTTTTTTTGGAGGCTTAAGAAAGAAGGGGGTTGTTTGGATCCAGGAAAAGGGAAAGCAAGGAGGGAGCGAAAGGAAGTCATCGGAGGGGCAGAGCTTAACATAGTCCCTTACACTGAAGATCCAAGCTGCAGAAGAACCTTTACATTAAGGCAAAAAAGTAAGGCTACAGGAGGAGGCGAACCTAGGGGGGGGGGGAAAGGAGAAGGGGGAGAGATAAAAAAAGGGGGTGGGGGGTGGAAGGGAAGGGGGGGGGGAAAAAGGGCGGGGGGGGGGGGGGGGAAAAATAAAAAGGGGGGGGGGGGGGGGGGAGGTGAAAGTAAAAGAAAAAAAAAAAACAAAGGGGGGGGGGGAAAAGATGGGAGGGAGGGAACGGGGGGGGGGGGGGAGGGGGGGGGTGGGGGAAGGGAGGGGGGGGGGGAAGGGGGGGGACGGGGAACAGTGGGGGGGGGAAGGGGGAGGGGGGGGGGGGGGAGGGGAGGGGTGGGGGAAAGGGGGAGGGGAAACGGGAAAACGGGGCGGGAGGGGGGGGGGGGGGGAAGGGGGGGGGAAGGCGGGTGGGAAGGGAAGGGGGGGGGGGGAACAGGGGGGAATGGGGGGAAGGGGGGGGAAGGGGGGGAAGGGGAGGAGGGGGGGGGGGAGGGAGGTGCGGGAACGGGGGCGGGGGGGGGGGGGGGGGGGGAGGGGAACAGGGGCGGGTCTTTTGGGGGTGAGGGAAGGGGGGGGGGGGGGGGGGGAAGGGGGGGGGAAGGGGGGGAGGGGGCGGAAACAGATGGGGGGGAAAAAAGGGGGGGAGGGAGAGGGCGGGGCGGAGGGGGGAACAGGGGAACAGGGGTGGGGGGGGGGGATGGGAGAGGGGGGGGGGGGGGGGGGTGGGGGGGAACAGGGGAGGGGGGGAAGGGGGGGGGGAAGGGGGGGAGGGAGGGGATGGGGGAGGGGGGGGGTGGGGGGGGAGTGGGGTGGGGGGACGGGGGGGAGGGAAGGGGGGGGGAGGGGGGGATGGAGGGGTGGAGGGGGGGGGAGGGGGGAGGGGGGGGGTGGGGGGGGGGGGGAAGGGGGGCGGGGGGGGGGGGGGGGGGAAAGGGGGGAGGGAACACAGGGTGGGGGGGGGGAGGGAAGGGCGGGAAGGGGGGGGGAAAGGGAACGGGGGGGGGGAAAGGGGGAAGGAACAGATGGGGGGGGGGGGGGGGAAACAGATTTTTTTAATTTTCTTTTTTTGTTTTTTTTTTTTTTTTTTTTTTTGTAAGCTGCTGAAGACAAATTAAACTCTTAACTTGGCTTTAACAGTTGGACTGAGTCTTTAAGGACAAATAGGGCACCTAGGAAAATTGTTGGGTAGTTTTGGGGGGTTCACTTGGGTTTGTCCTATTTAATCATCAGTCGGCGATTGCAAAACCATATCAAGGCATGTTTATGATGGGTTTGTTGTTTGATGTGGTGCTGGTTGGTTGTTTTGTGTTTGTTTTTTTTGTTTTGTGCCCATTTGATTTATTCTTTTTGCAGCTTCCTATGCAATTTCTAAATATCATATGGCTATTCGCCTCTGAAACATAATCATTTCAATTGGAAATTTGTTAATTAGAAACTTTGGTCTTCCTTGGCAAAATGAAGCCAAAGCAGTCAGTCTGTGTGGCATTTTATAGAGTGAGGTGGAGGTATAGGCACTCTTTGGGGACAGGCATTGTGTGTTTGTGGTTGGGGATTGAGCATAACGCAAGCAAAGATTGGAGCTGTTTTTATCAGTGATCAGAACATCAATGCATTCCTTTATAAAAAACATTCCAACATTACTGACGTACTAATGCTAATTATATATAATGGTTTAACACAATACCACAAACCTGATTAGGATGACAAGTTTGTGGATAACAGGGTTTAGCAATAAGTTGCCAATTATGATTTAATACCACATTTATGGCTCTTCATGCAGGAAACATTTCAGTTGAATTAATATTTAAAAAGCACCACTTTCTCCATTGCGAAGGAGCACGTTCAAATTCCTTTATTGATCATCAAGTGTGAACCAAAGAGTGTGCATAGTACATCTAGTGTATTAAACTCTTGACCAGCAATTCTTCCACAATTTTGGCACATTAATCTTTGCTTCTTCCACCACCCTGAAATTGAAATGAAAAAGTATATATTTTGACCGTCTTATTTACAGGTCACAGGCATTTGTGATCATTGTATGATTTATGTAAGCCAAACAATGGTTTACTTAGCTTAAATTCGTCTTTTTTAAAATACTTGATAAATAAATTTGGAATTTTAAAAACACAGGCCTTGAATATAAATTAATTTACATTTATTACGATTATCACATCAACATAGGAAAAAAATACTTTAAGTTTGACAGGTTTTCTTCTTCAAGTTGAAAATTAAAATAGAAATGTAGTATCCGATACCTGGTTTTGTTTTTTTGATAGATTTTGTGTAACGTCGTGGTACACAAATGGAAGCTGCCTGTCCCATGTGCTTAAAAAATTGCCTACACACATTGCAAGGGGACATTGTTTTTTTAAAGGGACAGTTCAGTGGAAATTATTTCAATATTTTGTTAAATGTTTAGTTGGTTGTAGGTTTCAACTTAGTTATCCTACATATTCTCTTCCATTTTGGAAAAAATCAGTTGAGGTTCATACCCTTTTGCTTGTTCCCTGTGGTGAACATTTAGTGTGATGTGAAACCTGACATTCAGTTCCAACGGTCATTCTGCATTTCCAAGGAGTGCACCTCTCATGATTGAATGTTCCCTTACAGTCATTTTACTGATTGGACTGGTGGAGGGGTCAAAGATGCTCAGATCTCTACTGAGCAACTGAATAACCCAAGGTGCTGGGTCAAAAGGTGGTTCAAGCTAATAGATGGCGTTTGAAAAGTGTCGGGAATCGACCGCCAAGGGTGGGTGGTGGTAGCTTAAGGTTTTATAGCGATGTTATGAGCGAACGCTATCGGCCATATAAACATTCGCGGGGGTTGGTATTGTTTTTGGTGTGTTTGTTGTTGTTTGTAGGTTGCCGATAAGCGTAGGTCGAGTGCATCGGTCGGTCCCCTACCTATTAATGTTTATAAAAGCTGTGCCATGGGGAGTTGGTAGGATGCAGTGGGATGGATAGTGGTGGAAATGGTGGAAGAGAAGGGGGGTCAGTAGGTTGTTGGGTAAGTGGACTTAGTGGGATTTGTGTAGTTGTTAGTTTGTTGAGTGCATAGTTTTGGTTTTGGAGTGGAAGGAGGTGAACCGAGGGAGGGAGAATTGGAGTTGGGATTAGTGGTGGAAGTAGTGGAGGACATCGGCAGAGGAGGGACCTCAAAAAAAAAAAAAAAAAAAGAAAAAATTGCAATAACCAAAGAAAAAAAAAAACAAAACAACAGTAAAATTACTGTCTGTGAGATATCTCCGCAGTCACAGCCCGCATTCGATAGACCTTACGGAGGTAGGAGGGAGGAGAGGGACGGAGAGGAAAGCGAGGAGGAAGGAGGCAAGGGGAAAGAGGGGAGCTAGCTGTACTCTGCCAGAATGGAGGGAATAATTACCCTCCAATATATGGTTAGTATAATAGTATAAGACGTCTGATTATAACGTTTGAAAATGGGGCATGGTTACGACATGTGACATGCCCTTTAAAAGTGGGAACAAGAAAGAAACAGAAGCCCTTGAGCTTATGAATGAGAAACGTGATGGGTTTGGAAACATGTCAGGCGTTAATAGTTATATGTATCTTTAATGGGTTTTCGGAGTTAATGGAGATACTGTAGGAGACGAATAATGGTAGACAGTATGTGGATTTCCCATCTATTGCCCACAATGAGGGGAAGACAGACCACCAAGTAGAATAGACAATAGTTTTGGTTGGGTGGAGAGAATTAATTAAGAATCCATGTGAACAGGGGAAAAGGGAATGGTTCATATTTGACTTGTAAATGTTTTATATTTATGTTACCTCCCAAATGATCGCTCATTTCAAGTGCGTCTGTGAGCATCACCATTGGATCCAATGAATCTTTGTTTCTGGAAGCTATACAAAATAACGATGTTCCAGATCCAAAGTGGGTTGATGAAGAGCGATGTCTGGAATACACAGTAACAAAGAGTTACAGAATAATGTAAATAATACCAATAAAAATTAATACTGACTTTCTTGTGAACGTGGGGTATTATCAGGATAAACTGCTTGAATAGGAAGTAATAAAAAAACAAATCGTCAGGATGCAATCAAATCAAGGAAAATTATGCCTGATGGGGTCACTATTTGAAAAAACCGTATTATCCTACCATATAATACCATAAGGCTAGCATTTCAATGGAGGAGTGCAGTGGAGAGAATCTATAGTACAATCACTCAGTGATGTATTCCACTGCCCCCTCCCACTGGTCTCATCATCCTGTATTATTCACTTTAAATAGGATCCTGTTTATTCTTGAAGACAATGTTCGGTCTTCTTTCTCTTTCATATAGAAACGGTAATTAACGTATTTATACATTAAACCGGGATTCCTATATAAAGGACTAACGTTATACTCGAGTATATAATAAACCGTCCGAGTATAGACCGAGGGTACCTAGTTTTAGGAAAAAAGGAGAAAAAAATAACCACAATGATCGAGTCTAAAAACGAGGGGGGTAGTATTTGCCAAAAGAGTTTGGAAAACTACAACTCCCAGAATGCTTTATTGCCTGGAGTGTGTAGTTTCAAACAATTCTTAAGTTGCAATTACTTACAAATAAGAGTAAACCTTCTTTATTGTGCATACGGTATGCACAATATAGGGGATTTACCCCTATTGCAAGTATTTTCCACTTAAGTAAGATGGTTTTGAAAACTACACTCCCAAGCAAAAAGCATGCTGGGAGTGGTAGTTTTCAAACAAATAAGGGAAATACTGCAAATAGGGGTAAATCCTCCTTTATTTGGCATACCAGTATGCACAATAAAGAAGGTTTTACTCGTTTATTTGTTGTATGGTATTTGCCAATTAATATTTTTGTCCCTGTGCAAGTCAATGTGGTCTCCTACCTTGTCCGGCGGCCACGCGATCCGCATCCTTGCTCCACAGCCTCTGTGCATCCGGATGATTGTGTAACTACACGGAGCCTCTCACTTTGCGGCGCGGGGTAGTGACATAATCGGATGCGCAGAGGTGTGGAGCGAGGATGCGGAAACGCTCGGCGCCGGACAAGGTAGGAGAAACATTGACTGAGTATAAAACGCGGTAAGATTTTCAGGCTTTTTTAAGCCTGAAAACCTCGGTTTCTAGCGAGTATATACGGTAATACAGGATGGGGAAGGGGACACAGGGTAATGGGCGGTTATTTTTTTGGCTGACCTATGTATTATAAGAAATTAATCGCTACCTACAGTGTAATAATGAATCACCTCAGAGTTCCATGAACCTGTTCTATAAGGCCTCGCAGCCTCACGCTCTATATGGTCATGGAACTCTCGGTGGGCGTAATATACTTAATTACCACTGTAGTTAGCGTATTATCCCTTATATATATATACGAGTCCAGATAAACTATCAGGGAGATCAATAAAAAGGTCTTATCATTTAAAATGTGCTAATTTGGCCCAACAATCAGATCTCTTTTAACATTGAAAGCTAATATCTGATTGGTTGGGCGGCCAAATTAGCACCATTTTGCATGAAAGCCACTTTTATTAACTAACCTGTTTGCCTTTTATTTATTTATAAAATTGTGGTCTACGGTAAATTCTCCACTCCCCTGTAAATATTTCTTCCCTACCCACCTCGCTTCTGTTCACCCCCCACATCCTCACTTACAGGCACTCTCCACACACCTCCACCTGTTGCACTTCCTCCCCGCACTCTCTGTGCCTTCTCCTTTTCCCATTTGCACTTACCTACATTTCTTTCCACCTCGTTCCACTTCTTTACCTTCCTTTCTTGCTTTCTTCCCCCACTTCAACCTTCTCCTACACCTCAGACGTGCAAACTCCCCACTTCTTCTCTCCCTGGATTTGGGATAGAGAGGGGGGTCTGGATTTGGGATTGAGGGGGGACTCTAGATTTGGGACAGAATGGGGGACTCTAGATTGGGGACAGAGGGAGGACTCTGGTGTGACAGAGGCACTGCAACCCTCAGCCCAGGGGTGCTCTGAGCACGCTTAGCTCCCTGTGAAAACCCCACAAACCCGACTGAGAGTTGCCCGTCACTTATATATATTTACCAACTCACAAATCCGTGTTCAGAGCGGTTAGATGGATTTGTACATACCAAAAAATGGTTATTGCGTATCAATCCATAAACCAACCGAAAGTGTCTCTGTTGCTTTCCACACCAAGTCGACCATGGGTGATTGGATTCCCATGAAACGGCTTTTGCCCCTGAGTCCAATTTTAAAAACAGTTCACATAAATCACAGTCACAGAAAGAGATACGAACCCTGATATATGTTTTGCTTTCCACATAGTTATGAACTGAGATATGGATTCCAGGGTTGCTAATTACCCCCTGCAGAGTCAGGAGTCTGTTTGCACCTGGGAAATACAGACGACTGGGACCACAGGATTCCCTTTCATCCTGGCTAACTATAAAGTTACCTGTTGGTATCCACATTAACCGAATACACAACACACCTTGTGCAGACAGAAAATAATACATTTAACAGACGGGGGAGTGAAAAATCACATACAATTATACAGTTAAAAACATCAGAAATTGGAGAATCATATACAATAACATGGATTACGACATAAATTTCTCCATAGAAATATACAATAATCACATGATTGTGACATCTGGATTTGGGACCGAGGGGGGAAATGTGGCCTTGGGACACTAACAGGGGACTCAAGCCTTAGGACATGGAGGAGGTGGGCTATAGCCTGGGGACACTAAGGGGGCTGTCTGGGCTTCTAGTGTCCATTATTTTAACAGGCTTAATGTCTATTAAATATATAACTATATACTGTAACAATCCTCACTCATATAGAGTCGGTCAGAATGGAAATTCTTTTAAATGTTTTAGAACAGGATACATCAATCCAAAATAAAATAAAGGTAAGGTAAACTAAAAAAAAACAAAAAACCAGGAGGTTTGGTGGTCCAGGCCCAACTGCCTCAGACCCATTACAAGACCTCTTATAACCAACAGCATACTGACAATTAATGGGTAATACATCTGGGAAAAGGATGAATAAAACCAGGTATATCTTGCCAGAATACTAGATAGTCGATAAGAATACTAGATACTCAATTGTAGGTATACAATAAAATGTATTAATTATAGCAGACAATGAGACATGTACAGAACCTATGCCCACCATTAAAAACAGTTACAAATTCCCCCCATTTGTTAAGGTGTGTAACAAGGAATCATTGCCACTCCATTCTGTTCATGATTCCTCTTGTATAATAATGAGCACCCCTTTTATTTGTTCAATAATTTTTGCTAAAGTAGTATTATTGTCATCATGTATTTAACAGCATACATTTGATTTATGAAAAATAATGAAAAATATACTATAATAAATCTTTTCTACACAGTAAGTTGTATATTCTATGATAGTGTTCTATCTAGACCACTGTTTATCTTTTCAGATTCACTTTTGTCTGGGGATGTGCCGCTGGATTGGAAAAAAGCCAATGTAATACCAATATTCAAAAAAGGTAGTCGTTCACAGCCTGGTAACTATAGACCTGTAAGCCTAACATCAGTGGTAGGGAAGGTGATGGAAACTTTGTTACGGGATCATGTCCTTGACTTTGTCTCCAGAGCTCATCTTATTAGTAGTAGTCAGCATGGATTTATGAGAAATAGATCATGCCAGACAAATTTAATTGTTTTTTATGAAGAAGTGAGTAAGAATTTGGATTCAGGCACAGCAGTGAATGTGGTATACTTGGATTTTGTGAAAGCTTTTGATACTGTGCCACATAGGCTACTAATGTATAAACTGAGGACTGTTGGCCTTGAAGAAAACATATGTGCATGGATAGAGAATTGGTTATTGGATCACAAGCAGAGAGTGGTGGTTAATGGAGCTACATCTATGTAGGATACATTTCTAAGTGGAGTGCCTCAGGGTTCAGTACTAGGGCCGCTTCTGTTTAATCTGTTTATAAATTACTTAGAAGGGGGCATTGAGAGCAAGGTCTCTGTGTTTGCTGATAACACTATGGCTGATGAGATTTAATGTTGATAAATGTAAGGTGATGCATTTGGGATTTAATAATCACTGTGCCACCTACACCATAAATAACTCTGTGTTAAGTGAATCTCCAATGGAAAAAGATTTGGGGGTTCTGGTAAATAACACACTTAGCTATAGCAAACAATGCCAGGTAGCAACGGCTAGAGCTAGCAAGATATTGTCTTGTATAAAGAGGGGTATAGATTCAAGAGAGAAAGATATTATTCTCCCTCTTTACAAGATACTGGTAAGGCCTCATTTGGAATATGCGGTGCAGTTTTGGAATCCCATATACAAAAGGAACATCTTGGAAATGGAAGGAGTTCAGAGAAGGGCAACTAAATTAATAAGGGGAATGGAGGGGCTTGAATATGCAGGACATGATAACCTTATACAAATATATTAATGGGCCATACAATGAACTCTCTGGTGCATTGTTCACTAATCGGTCATATCAGAGGACTCGTGGACATCCTTTAAGGTTTTAAGGTTGGAAGAAAAGAAGTTTCATCTTCAAGTTAGGAAAGGTTTCTTTACAGTGAGAATGGTGAAACTGTGGAACTGTCTTCCAGCAGATGTGGTAATGGCAAGTTCATTGAATAGCTTTAAAAAAGGCCTGGCTAAGTTTCTAAAACTGAAAAATATTGAGAATTACCGTATATACTCGAGTATAAGTCGAATTTTTCAGGCTTTTAAGTTAGCCTGAAAACCTAACCTCGAGTACTCGGGTCAAGTCCTAATTTAGATCCAAATTCTGCAAATTCTGTGTTAACCTGCATAGAAAGTTACAGGAGCTGTTCTTACCTTTAAATCATTCTTGCTTCTTGTAGTCTGGCTGCTGGACTCACTCAGCACTGTCACTGCTCATCCGGATGCTGTAAATCTGATGGGTCTCCTTAGTTCGGGGGAAAAAACAGCTGCTAGTTTAGTGCAAATGACAGCTTGAAACTACAACTAATTTTTTGACATTTTTAACTATTGGGATCAGAGAGTCCTTTACTATATGGGGGTCAGGGGGCCCTTTACTATATGGGGTCAGAGGGCCCTTTACAATATGGGGTTCAGGAAAATTGTAAATGATGGTAAGCTTAATTAAAAGTTTACTGAACTTTGCCACTCCACATGTTTAGAAACGGAAAATCCCAGCAACAAAGCATGCTGGGAGTTGCAGTTTCCAAACATCTGGAGTGCCAAGGAATTGGGGGGTTACTGGTAATGGATTTGGCTATTACTGTATGGGATTCAAGTATGGGAATTCTGCTGTCCATTTAAAGGGCAACTAATTTCTACCCTTGGCTTATACTCGAGTCAATCAGTTCTTACAAATTTGTCAGGTAAAAATAGGTACCTCAACTTATACTCGGATCGACTTATACTCAAGTATATACGGTACTGGTATTAATACATATAGATCTGGTTGATCCAGGGATACTTTCTGATTGCTGATTGGAGTCAGGAAAGAGTCCCCCCCCCC
>JAACNH010004966.1:0-22004 GCA_019447015.1 Hymenochirus boettgeri | reverse complement strand
ATAGAAACAAACCTACCATACCACTTAAAAATATATAGAGGGGCTTCAACTCGGCAAGGCATCCAAATGTCTGTAAACTACAACTCTTCAGCAATGCCTGTTGGACTTCTGATATTGTGAGTGCTGTAGTGGAAAGAGGGTTGTATTGTTTTTTAACATCTGGAGATCTAACTGGTTACCTATCTAAGATTTATAACTATGTCCTGCAGAATATACATTTTAATCTCCACACTGTGTAAACTTGCATATGGAGCACGTACATAGCTGTCTGTTCCTACCCACAATGTCATCCCGTATACATTCTACTACATTACCCAGTCGATCTCTGATACCTACCCAGGCACTACAAAGATGTTAAAGTTGTACATAGCTGTCTGTATTCCTACCCACAATGCCATCCCGTATAACAGGCGATTAACTACATTACCCAGCGGATCTCTGTAATACCACCCAGGCACTACAAGAGTTAAAGTTGTACATAGCTGTCGTATTCCTACACCACAATGCCATCCTGATATAACATTCTAACTACATACCCAGTGACCTCTGTAACACCTACCCGGAGCACTACAAGATTAAAGTTGTACATACCTGTCTGTTTCCTACCCACAATTCCTACCTGTATAACATTCTAACTACAATTACCCAGTGATCTCTGTAACACCTACCCGGGCACTACAAGAGTTAAAGTTGTACATAGCTGTCTGTTTCTATACCCCAATCCATCCGTGTAATCATTCTAACTACATTACCCGTGATCTCTGTTAAAACCTACCCGGGCACTACAGAGTTAAAGTTGTACATAGCGTCTGTATTCCTACCACAATGGCCATCCTGTATAAAATTCTAACACATTACCCCAGTGATCTCTGTAAAACTACGGGCACTACAAGAGTTAAAGGTTGTTGCATAGCTGTCTGTATTCCACCACAACGCCATCCGGTATAAACATTTGTGAACTACATTACCCACGATCTCTGTAATACCTACCCGGGGGCGCTACAAGAGTTAAAGTTGTAATAGCTGTCTGGATTCCTACCCACAATGCCATCCTGTATAACATTTAACTACATTACCCAGGATCTCTGTAAAATCTACCCAGGCACTACAAGAGTTAAGTTGTGACATAGCTGTCTGTATTCTACCACAATGCCACACTGTAATAACATTAACTAACATTACCAGCGATCTCTGTAATACCTACCAGGCACTACAAGAGTTAAGTTGTACATAACGTCTGTATTCCTACCCACATGCTCCTGTATAACATTCTAACACATTACCGCAGCGATCTCTGTTAACCTACCCAGGCACTACAAGAGTTAAGTGTTTACATAACTGTTGTATTCTCTACCACAATGCCATCCTGTATAACATTCAACTACATTACCCCGGATCTCTGTAATACTACCCGGCACTACAAGAGTTAAGGTTGTACATAACTGTCTGTATTCCTACCCACAATGCCATCGTGTATAACATTAAACTAACATTACCCAGCGATCTCTGTAAACCTACCCAGGCACTAAAGAGTTAAAGTTGTATATAGCTGTCGGTATTCTTACCCACAATGCCATCCCGTATAACATTCTAACTACATACCCAGCGATCTCGTAATAACACTACCCGCACACTAAAGAGTTAAGTTGTATATAGCTGTCTGTATTTCTACCCCCCAATGCCATCCGTATAACATTCTAACTCATTACCAGTGTCTCTGTAACACCTACCCGGGTACTACAAGAGTTAAAAGTTGTATAGTGGTCTGTATTCCTACCCACAATGCCATCCTGTATAAACATCTAACTACATTACCCAGGTGATCTGCTGTAAACCTACCCGGCACTACAAGAGTTAAAGTTGTGCATAGCTGTCTGTATTCCTACCCACAACGCCATCCTGTATAACCATTTTAAACTGCATTACCCGCGCGATCTCTGTAATATCCCGGCAGCTACAGAGTTAAAGTTGTATATAACTGTCTGTATTCCTACCCACAATGCCATCCTGTATAACATTACTAACTACATTACCCAGCGATCTCTGTAAAACCTACCCGGCCACTACCAGAGTTAAGTTGTACATAGCTGTCTGTATTCCTACCCACAATGCCACTCTGTATAACATTCTAACTACATACCCAGCGATCTCTGTAATACCTACCCAGGCACTCACAGAGTTAAAGTTGTATAAGCTGTCTGTATTCTTACCCACAATGCATCCCGTATAACATCTAACTACATTACCCAGCGATCTCTGTAATACCTACCGGGACTACAAGAGTTAAAGTTGTATATAGCTGTCTGTATTCCTACCCACAATGCCATCCCGTATAACATTCTAACTACATTAACCAACGATCTCTGTAATAACCTACCTGGGCACTACAAGAGTTAAAGTTGAAACATGTCTGTGTTGTCTCTACCACAATGCCATCCTGTATAACATTCTAACTATTACCCAGCGATCTCGTAAACCTACCCAGGCACTAAGAGTTAAAGTTTGTACATAGTGTCTGTATTCCTACCCACAGCCATCTGTAAACTTCTAACTCACATTACCCAGTGATCTCTGTAAACACCTACCCAGGCACTACAAGAGTTAAAGTTGTTATAGCTGTCTGTTATTCACTACCCACAATGCCATTCTCTGTTAAACATTCTAACTACATACCCAGTGATCCTGTTAATACCCCCGGCTACAAGAGTAAAGTGTTATAAGCTGTCTGTATTCTACCACCAAGCAATCTGTTTAAAATTACTAATACAACCCGAGTGACTCTGTAATACCTACCCCCGGCACTAAAGAGTAAAGTTGTTACATAGCTGTCTGAATCCTACCCACAGCCATCCTGTAACATTCTAACTACTACCCAGGTCTCTGTATACCTACCCGGGCGCAACTACAGAGTTAAAGTTGTACATAGCTGTCTGAATCCTACCCACAATGCCATCCTGATACATTCTAACTACATTACCCAGGGACTCTGTAATACTAACCGGGCACTACAAGAGTTAGGTTTGTACATAGCTGTCTGTATTCCTACCCACAATGCCATCCTGTATAACATTACACATTACCAGTCTGATCTCTGTAATTTATTAGACCATCCCCGTCTCATCTGCCGCTGACATCACAACCCGAATTTAATCGCACCTGGAACAATACTAGTTCTCTGATATTACTAGCTTTGTGTCATGGTCTACCCTCACTCAGATACTAATTTTGCTGTCATCTATATCCCTCCGCCTACAGTTAACTCTTTCCTAGATCTGTATGATTCTACCCATACCTACCTACATTCTACATTCCCAGTGATCTCTGTAATACCTACAGCCATCGTACAAGGCAACTAAAGTTGTATAACGTATGTTGTAGTCTGTCTGTATCTCTACCAAAATGCCATCGTTAAACATTCTAACTACATTACCAGTGATCTCTGTAAACCTACCCAGCCTACAAGAGTAAAGTTGTATAATAGGTCTGATTCCTACCCACAATGCCATCCTGTATAACATTCAACTACATTACCCAGTGATCTCTTAATACCTACCAGGCACTACAGGAGTTAAAGTTGTATATAGCTGTCTGTATTCCTACCACAATGCCATCCTCGAAACATATCTAACTACATACCCAGTGATCTCTGTAATACTACCCAGCACTACAAGAGTTAAAGTTGTATATAGCTGTCTGATTCACTACCCACAATGCCATCATGTATAACATTCTAACTACATTACCCCAGGATCTCGTAATACCTACCGGCACTACAAGAGTTAAAGTGTATATAAAGGTCTTGTATTCTACCACAATGTGCATCCTGTCATCATCAACTACATTACCCAGTTGATCTCGTAATACCTACCCGGCATACAAGAGTATTAAGTGTATATAGCTTGTCTGAGTCCTACCCCACAATGCCCATCCTGTATAATAACTTCTAAAACATTACCAGTGATCTCGTAATACTACCGCAACAAGAGTAAAGTTGTATAACTGTTGTATTCCTACCAAATGCCATTTATAATTTAATACATACCCAGGGATTCTGTAATACCTACAACCAGCCACTACAAGGGTTTTGTGTACATAGGCTGTCTGTATTCTACCCACAACCATCCAGTATAAACTCTAAGGAATTAGAGGTTTAATTACCAGATAATACAAAGCGGACTTTTGTTGTAGATCTATAGCATATCTGCCATAGTGTGATGTGTAGCTGTAAGTGCACTATACCACACTGCCATGTGTGATTGGATTACCATAGTGTGATTAGTGTGTGCTATACACACTGCACATTGTGTTGGCATGTACCATAGTGTGTGGATTTGTGTAAGGTTGCTATACAAACTGCACAGTGTGTTGGATTGATACCATAGTGTGATTTAGTGTAAGGTCTATACACACTGCACATTGTGTGGATGATGAACATAGTGTGATTTAGTGTAAGTGCTACACACACTGCACATTGTGTTGGATTGATACCATAGTGTGATTTGGTAAGGTGCTACACACACTGCACATGTTGGATTTGATTGATAATAGTGTGATTTAGTGTAGGTGCTAAAACCACTGCACATTGTGTTGGATTGATACCATATGTGATTTAGTGTAAGGTGACTACACACCTGCACTTGTGTTGGATTGATACATAGTGTGATTTAGTGTAAGGTGCTACACCACTGCACATTGTGTTGGATTGATACATAGTGTGATTTAGTGTAAGGTTTACACAAGCTGACACATTGTGTTGGATTGATACCATAAGTGTGATTTTGTGTAAGGTGCTACACACGCTGACATTGTGTTGATTGATAACATATGTGTGATTTAGTGTAAGGTGCTACACACCTGCACATTGTGTTGGATGATACCATAGTGGATTTAGTGTAAGGTGCTATACACAATGCACATTGTGTTGGATTGATCCATAGTGTGATTTAGTGTAAGGTGCTAACCCACTGCACATTGTGTTGGATTGATCCATAGTGTGATTTAGTGTAAGGTGCTACCCACACTGCACATTGTGTTGGATGATACCATAGTGTGATTTAGTTAAGGTGCTACCCACACGCACATTGTGTTGGATGTTACCATAGTGTGTTTAGTGTAAGGTGCTACACACACTGCACATTGTGTTGGATTGATACAATAGTGTGATTTAGTGTAAGGTGCATAACACACTGCACATTGTGTTGGATTGATGCCATAGTGTGATTTAGTGTAAGTGATACACCACTGCACATTGTGTTGGATTGATACCATAGTGTGAATTTAGTGTAAGGTGCTAACACACTGACATGTGTTGGATTGATACCATAGTGTGATTTAGTGTAAGGTGCTACCACACGCACATGTGTTGGATTGATACCCATAGTGTGATTTAGTGTAAGGTGCTACCCACACTGCACATGTGTTGGATTGATACCATAGTGTGATTAGTGTAAGGTGCTAACACCAATGCACATTGTGTTGGATTGATACCATGTGTGATTTAGTGTAAGTGGCTACACACCTGCACATTGTGTTGATGATACCATAGTGTGATTTGTGGAGGTGCATAACACCTGCACATTGTGTTGGATTGATACCATAGTGTGATTTAGTGTAAGGTGCTACAACACACTGCACATTGTGTTGGATTGATACCATAGTGTGATTTAGTGTAAGGTGCTATACACACTGCACATTGTGTTGGATTGATACCATAGTGTGATTTAGTGTAAGGTGCTATACCACCTGCACATTGTGTTGGATTGATTCCATAGTGTGATTTAGTGTAAGGTGCTACACACACTGCACATTGTGTTGGATTGATCCATAGTGTATTTAGTGTAAGGTGCTATACAACACTGCACATTGTGTTGATTGATACCAAGTGTGATTTAGTGTAAGGTGCTACCCACACTGCACATTGTGTTGATTGATGACCATAGTGTGATTTAGGTAAGGTGCTACACCACACTGCACATTTGTTGGATTGATCCATAGTGTGATTTAGTGTAGGTGCTACACAACTGCACATTGTGTTGGATTGATTGCCATAGTGTTGATTAGTTGTAAGGTATACTGTTGTTTGGTTGATTAATGTGTGATTTAGTGTAAGGTGCTACACACTGACATTGGTTGGCATTGATACCATAGTGTTATTAGTGTAGTTGCTAACACACTGACATTGTGTTGGATTGATACCATAGTGTGATTTAGTGTAAGGTGCTACACACCACTGACATTGTGTTGGATTGATACCATAGTGTGATTAGTGTAAGGTGCTACACACACTGCACATTGTGTTGGATTGATAAAGAATAGTGTGATTTAGTGTAAGGTTGTACACAACTGCACATTGTGTTGGATTGATACATAGTGTGATTTAGTGTAAGGTGCTATACACAACTGCACATTGTGGTTGGATTGATACCATAGTGTGATTTAGTGTAAGGTGCTACACCACACTGCACATTGTGTTGGATTGATAATAGTGTGATTTCGTGTAAGGTGCGCTACACACTGCACATTGTGGGGATTGATTAAACATAGTGTGAATTAGTGTAAGGTGCTACACACACTGCACATTGTGTTGGATTGATACATAGTGTATTTAGGTTAAGGTGCTATACACACTGCACATTGGGTTGGATTGATACATAGTGTGATTTAGTTGTAAGGTGCTACACACACTGCACTTGTGTGGATTGAACCATAGGTGATTTAGTGTGTAAGGTGCTTACAACACACTGCACATTGTGTTGGTGATTACCATAGTGTGATTTAGTGTAAGGTGCTACACACACTGCACATGTGTTGGATTGATACCATAGTTGTGATTAGTGTAAGGTGCTAACACATGCACATGTGTTGGATTGATAACATAGTGTTATTTAGTGTAAGGTGCTACACACACTGCACATTGTGTTGGATTGATAACATAGTGTGATTTAGTGTAAGGTGCTACACACACTGCACATTGTGTTGGATTGATAACATAGTGTGATTTAGTGTAAGGTGCTATACACACTGCACATTGTGTTGGATTGATACATAGTGTGATTTAGTGTAAAGTGCATACACACGCACATGTGTTGGATTGATACCATAGGTGATTTTAGTGTAAGGTGTCTATACACACTGCACATGTGTGGGATTGATACAATAGTGTGATTTAGTGTAAGGTGCTACACACACTGCACATTGTGTTGGATGATAACATAGTGTGATTTAGTGTAAGGTGCTACACCACACTGCACATGTGTTGGATTGATAACATAGTGTGATTTAGTGTAGGTGCTACACACTGCACATTGTGTTGGATTGATAACTAGTGTGATTTAGTGTAAGTGCTACACACACTGCACATTGTGTTGGATTGATACATAGTGTGATTTAGTGTAAGTGCTATACACACTGCACCTTGTGTGGGATTGATACCATAGGTGATTTAGTGTTGTAAGGTGCTATACACACTGCACATTGTGTTGGATTGATACCATAGTGTATTTAGTGTAAGGTGCTAAACACCACTGCACATTGTGTTGGATGTACAAATAGTGTGATTTAGTGTAAGTGTACACACACTGCACATTGTGTTGGATTGATAACATAGTGTGATTTAGTGTAAGGTGTACACACTGCACATTGTGTTGGATTGATAACATAGTGTGATTTAGTGTAGGTGCTACACACACTGCACATTGGGTTGGATGATAACATAGTGTGATTTATGTAAGGTGCTACACACACTGCACATTGTGTTGGATTGATAACATAGTGTGATTTAGTGTAAGGTGCTACACACACTGCACATTGGTTGGATTGATAACATAGTGTGATTTAGTGAAGGTGTGAACACACTGCACATTGTGTTGGATTGATAACATGTGTGATTTAGTGTAAGGTGCTATACACACTGCACATTGTGTTGGATTGATAACATAGTGTGATTTAGTGTAAGGTGCAACACACTGCACCTTGTGTTGATTGATACCATAGTGTGATTAGTTGTAAGGTGTTACAACACTGCACAATTGTGTTGGATTGTAAATAGGGTGATTTAGGTAAGGGTGCTACACACACTGCACATTGTGTTGGATTGATAACATAGTGTAGTTAGTGTAAGGTGCTACACCACACTGCCAATTTGTTGGATTGAAACATAGTGTGATTTAGTGTAAGGTGGACACACCACTGCACATTGTGTTGGATTGATAACATAGTGTGATTTAGGGTAAGGGCTACACACACTGCACATTGTGTGGATTGATACCATAGTGTGATTTAGTGTAGGTGCTATACACACTGCACATTGTGTTGGATTGATACAAGTGTGATTAGTGTAAGGTGCTACACACACTGCACATGTGTTGGATTGATAAATAGTGTGTTAGTGTAAGGGGCGACACACCACTGCACATTGTGTTGGATTGATAACATAGTGTGATTTAGGGTAAGGTGTACACACACTGCACATTGGTTGGATTGATACCATAGTGTGATTTAGTGTAAGGTGCTAACACACTGCCACATTGTGTTGGATTGATACCATAGTGTGATTTAGTGTAAGGTGCTACACCAACACTGCACATGTGTTGGATTGATAACATAGTGTGATTTAGTGTAAGGTGCTACACACACTGCACATTTGTTGGATTGATAACATAGTGTGATTTAGGTTAGGTGCTATACACACTGACATTGGTTGGATTGATAACATAGTGTGATTTAGTTAAGGTGCTACACCAGCACATGTTTGGATTGAAACATATGTGTGATTTAGTGTAAGGTGCTACCACATGCAATTGTTTTGATGATACATAGTGTGATTTAGTGTAGGTGAACACACACTGCACATTGTGTTGGATTGATACCATAGTTGTGATTTAGTGTAAGGTGCTACACACACTGCACATTGTGTTGGATTGATAACATAGTGGGATTTAGTGTAAGGTGCTACACCACATGCACATTGTGTTGGATTGAATAACATAGTGTGATTTTGGTAAGGGCTACACACACTGCACATTGTGTGTGGATTGATAACTAGTTGATTTAGTGTAAGGTGCTACACACACTGCACATGTGTGGATTGATACCTAGTGTGATTTAGTGTAAGGTGCTAACACACGCACATTGTGTTGGATGATAACATGTGATTAGTGTAAGGTGCTAACACACTGCAACATTGTGTTGGATTGATACCATAGTGTGATTTAGGTGTAGGTGCTAACACACTGCACATTGTGTTGGATTGATACAGTGTGATTTAGTGTAAGGTGCTACAACACATGCACATTGTGTTGGATTGATACCATAGTGTGATTTAGTGTAAGGTGCTATACAACACTGCACATTGTGTGGATTGATAACAGTGTGATTAGTGTAAGGTGCTAACACACACTGCACATTGTGTTGGTGATACACATAGTGTGATTAGTGTAAGGTGCTATACAAATGCAAATTGTGTTTGATTGAATAACATAGTGTGATTTAGTGTAATGGGCGTACACACACTGCACATTGTGTTGGATTGATACCATAGTGTGATAGTTGTAAGGTGTTTACACACATGCACATGGTTGGTTGATACACATAGGTTGATTTAGTGTAAGGGCTATACCCACTGCACACTTGTGTTGGATTGATACATAGGTGATTTAGTGAAGGTGTCTACACCAACTGCACATTGTGTTGGATTGATAAACATAGTGTGATTTAGTGTAAGGTGCTACACACTGCAATGTGTTGGATTGATACCATAGTGTGATTTGTGTAAGGTGCTTACACACAATGCACATTGTGTTGGATTGATAACAGTGTGATTTAGTGTAAGGTGCTTACACACATTGCACATTGTGTTGGATTGATACCATAGTGTGGTTTAGTGTAAGGTGCTATACACACTGCACATTGTGTGGATTGTAAACATAGGCTGTGATTTTAGTGTAAGGTGCTACAAACACTGCCACATTGTTGGATTGATACCATAGTGTGATTAGTGTAGGTGCTACACACACTGCAAATTGTGTTGGATTGATAACATAGTGTGATTTAGGTAAGGTGCGTACACACTGACATTGTGTTGGATTGATACATAGTGTGATTTAGTGTAAGTGCTACACCAAACTGCACATTGTGTTGGATTGATACCGGTATGCAAGTTCCGTATTAAGACAGATTTCTTCATAGAAGGAACAAATAGGACATTAAAGGCTGACCACATTCTGATTGATCGAAGCGTCGGTCTGCAAAGTTTCTATGGAACACACATAGGCGGTGTGATTACCAACATGTCAAATTGCCCTTTCATCTGAACCAGACGAACAGGTAACCGACATTGTTCCCCGACAAATCTGTTTGTGCCTAGCTTAAAAGATATACTTTATATATAATATAAGGATACACTTATAAACAAAAAGTAAAGGGATATCTGTATTGGATAACTGTCATAATAGTAGAGAATATTAATAATATTATGATATGATCCATATAATAGATACATGGGTATATTTGGTCATGCACCTCCTTGGGCTTGTTTGGTGGGAACCTATTAGGAATCCCCCCCCTGCATGAATTACAAGCAGCCATGTTTTTTTAAGGAACAAGTAAAAAAAACAAAATTTACCGATCGCTGCCTATTCTTCTCAAAGTTTATATCGGCAGAGATCTCTGATTGGACGGGGAGCGGATATCAAATAGCTGATTGTTGCCACCATCTCACTCCCTGCTGACCCTATAGAGGTCATTTAGACTCGGCACCTTAAATAACTATTGGAAATAGACCAAGATATCCGTTTCTATGAAAATGCCAAGCACGAGCAATTTAAAAAAAATGTCTTTCCTTATTGTTTTATATTGTAATAGGGTGTGGAAACATGGAGATATTTCATTGGGATGTCAGGAAATCACGGACAAATTCCAATGGACCATTAGGTCTCCGGTGTGTACCAGGCCTTGAAATCTGCAAACACCCTTAGTATAATTATTGCCCACCGTTTGCAGGTTTGCCATTGTTTGTGGAGCCCTGATGGTTTGCAAGAGCTTTCCAGTATTTTAAAGATTCTCCCACAACCCACGCACAAGTAGGGTTTCTCTCTGGGGAATCTTCAAGTGCTCAGCAAAACTTGTCCTTTCAGAGAATCCTTCTCCACTTCCTTGCAAAAAATGGCTTACGTGTGGTGACGGGAGGTGGATCTTTTGATGCCGATAAAAAATGATTTATCTGAAAAACATTTTCGCAATATTGCATTTGATGGTTTTCTTCCTGTGTGAATCTCACATGTCTATAATGTATGAATTTTTTTGAAAGCATTTCCCGCAGAAGTTACACACGTATTGTCCGTTGTTTCTAGAAAAGGCCAGTTGTGATTCGCGGTTTTGATTGTCTTGGCCACATTTAGATTCACATTGTATCGATCGGTGGGGGGGTCTAATATTTAGGACAATCTCCTGGAGACACAGAAAAGTCACCCGTCTTCTCATCACTTCACTTCCTTGCTGAGACTTCAGATCCAAACCATTTTGGGGTTGAGCCGCCCTTATTGAAATCATTGCGTTTAAAGAAAAATTATGCTCTTTTCTGATGTCAGCTTTTTGTTTAGACAAATACATTTTTTCCTAGAGAGGACTGTCTCTTTGCCGACAGAGATTTAATTCTTCTAATTTTGGATCCTTATTTAAGTTCCTCTGTTTTTCTGAGGAGAAGAACCACCCTGGGAGATATCCTGTTTCGGGATATTTGTGCAGTTTTCAGAAGAAGGATTATTAAGGATTTCAGTGATTGTGTTTTGCCACCACCAGGATAACCTGTAAATAAACAGAAGAGAAAGTCATTTAGACATTTCCTTATCTGAATAAGCGTCATTGGGCAAAAAAATGGATTTGAAACCAACCATTCTGAGGAATTTTGAAAAGATATCTGATTTAATTAAACGGCATGTCCAGTCAAAAAATAACTTTAGCGGCTGACAGTCGCTCCACTTCCTGGTTGCTGCTGTCAGTAAAGCGGACGTGGAAGAAGAGCGACTGTCAGCGCGAGAAACCCTCTACTCCTGTTTTCGCTTGAACAGAAGCAGGGAGCAGCGTCTAGGAGGCAGGGGACTGGGTCAGATAAGTGCCTTCGGGGGATATATGGCACATCTTAAAATGCGAAAGTGGGGTTTTGGGGGTCCTCTACATTTCTAGTTAAACTTATATTTTTACCTAACTGAATAAAGGCCCTTACAGAAGAAAGGGTACTGTGGTCTCCGTACAGGTGCCCTCTAAATGACCTCTCTTACACCTATCAACAAAACCAATGATGTCTCTAGCTTCTCTGAATCTAAGTTACAGGCTTGTAAAGTTAAAACTGTCCTGACAGTCTGAGTCTGTGACAGTCACATGAAGTGCTGTGTAAGAAGCCCCACCCCCAAAATTGATCTTTTCTGAAGCTAGACATACACGGCCAGTTGTTCCTTCAATCAGATTTTCGATCAAGTGCAACAACCGGAAATCAGATCTGAAAGAACTGGTCGAAAGTTCTCCACCATGAAGCTCCGTCTTTCCGCAGATTTCAAGGGAAATTGGGGACTGAAGATGGGGGTTTGTCAGAAAATTTTCCGCTTGCGTTTTTCTGTTCGGAAAACAAGAAAATAACTTCGACTTTTTAAGCAATCTGAGATTAACGGATCGCTCAAAATGCGATCCTGTGTATGCTTTACAGACCTAAAACCATACTCTGTGCATTCCTTTCCTTTTAGGCTTGTGGTTAACAATGATTTAGAAGTTTGGGGACGGGGCTTTGTTGATGTAGCTCATGATGCTCTGTTCCAGCAAGGGCATGCTCAAGACTGAGACTTCGGAGCAGAGCAGTGGTGCTGATGATGTCACAGATCACAGTACTAGCAGAAGCACCACTCTTTATACCGCTGTTACTTTGGATAGACTGAAACTGAAACATGATCCTAAGTATTTTAAAGGTAGGAGTGTGTTTGATAAGACCACTTGTATGGAGACCACAGTTCCCTTTAACATACGATGTGGGCCGAGGCAATGCCACTTCTGCTGACCCTATTGTACATCGTATGAGGCTTTAGTCTCTGATTTATTGAATCCCAGACTATAAACCAACCTTAACCCATCTCCATTTACTATTAGATCCATCTACGCTGATATTAGGGACTGTAATACAGTGTGAATCCTCTCGGGTTCTTTACATGGAGAGGCGTTAAAAGGAGTTTACCCAGTGGCAAAGTGTTCAAAGCCTCTTAAAGTTACACTAACGTGACTCATTTCCACAACATACATGGCCTGATTATCGACAGAACGGCCGTTCGTACACATCATGGGTGGCGGGTCGGCACCAGCGATGCAAGTGTGTAACGAACCTTGAGTTATCGCAGATGTTTACAAAGAATCACATAACAAATTAGTATGAATTCCCGGGATATAAAGTGATAACCAATGTAAATATTATTTCCACAATTCTGGACATGACTTATAACTTTAATATTTCTACATTAACTATCTCTTTAATGGAAGGTCTAATAGTAAAGTTCGAATGATTCCCCAGTAATGAGGACCTTTTACCCTTAAAAATACAGCTGAATAAAAAAATTAAGTTTTGCGGCTGCTCCTTCTCCTCTTCTTCTTCTTCTTTTTCCAAGATCCTCTGCTTCTGGTAACACCTCCCGGAGCCAATCTTTATTTGGCACCATTCCCATATACATAAATCACCAGCGCAAAGGGATGTGGGAAAGAGGAAGAGACGGAGAAGCAATGATTGGAATAGGTTGAGGTATTTGTTAGCATTTTAAATATAAAAAAATAGCAGAATACGCCCCATTATATGGGGAATCACCTCCACTTCGTTTAATTCAGATGTTCACAGTGAAATTTACTGTAAATTTTGCCATAAAACTGTAACCCATTGGTACAAACCCCCTACGCCAAAAGATGGGGCTCGCAATCCGTAAGCACGTGAGATCTCTGTTTTTGGAGCGCGTGCAATCACTTTTTGATGTTCGCACTGGCTCCGATTGCTCACTATTGCGTGTATCGCAGCGCAAATGTCCGCATATTGTAGCCTCAGTCTTAACCACTGGTACAAGTCTTTCCCAGCACACAATAGAGTTGTTAGAAATTAGGTAGATTATCTTTCCATAAATTCTCAATAAATCACACCGGTGAATTTTCATTCATATTAGATTTGCAAATGGATCTCTAATTTTAACAGTGAAGATCCATTTTGTTTCATACCCATTGATGTATTGGGATCCTCTGTCCGTTTAATCCTCCCTGTGCGCCTCTAAATATTCCCACTCCCATGGAGATAGACAGCGATATCCTCACACCTTAGAGAAACCTGGAAAACACCAAATGTCGGCCGTGAGTTAGGAACACAGGTTGGCTTCATCAGATTCCATAAAAGTGTACAAACCTTACTGGTACTTACCTCTGGGATGGGCTAGACGACGACTTACTGGAGACTTCCGAGTCTTTCTTTGGCCTACTGGGTATGGACAGTTCCTCTGGATCCACCTTAATCTCACGCCGAGCTCTAGAATCTCTTTCAGGGATACTTTGTTTCTTTACCATAGTATAGTCCTATGTATACAACAATATAACATATATATTATTATTATTGTGGATTTATATAGGCCAGAATCTCTGTGGCGCTTTAAAATCACTTGGATACATTCACATCAGGCCCTGTCCGAAGAGCTTACAATCTAAGCAATATATCTATCCATGTACTCCAACGTCACATCAACTCTCTACTGTTCTAATAAACGTTGTTGGCCATGAAATGCGTCATTGGCTACACAGGATTTGTCATTTGGATGTGAAGATCTGTTTATATACATTATTAGAAGCATCAGAATGCTAAAAGCACAGGGGTTAACTTGCTAATTATCCAACCTGATGTGAATGAGTAAATAATTGTAAAGCGCTGTGGAATATGTAGCGCTATATAGGAAATAAAATACATACATACATCAAGTCCTCCTTTACTGTGTACACTAATACGACGGCCAACGGAACTCAAAAGATAGCCGCTTATGGCAATTGTCACACTTGAGTGGGCGCTTTGTTGTGGCCACTTACTGAGAGGCCACACAAGTGCGACAATGGCTGAAGCGGCGTTTGTTGCACGCTCGGCTGTCGACCCTTGTTCAAATGCTCGTACCGTACATTTGCACCAAGTTTACGCCAATAATCTCAATTTCAACTACAATCTGGTTGTGCGGTTAATTTTGGAAATTTCTGTACATTTCATGGGCTTATCAGAGCAAAATCAGGAGGGGGCTATAGAAATGAGGGGACCCAGAATTAGGGTCACTCAACCTGACCAGTGTCAGTTTGGTTAGATTAAAGGCATGGCCTACATGGTACTTTATATGGATGATGTGTAAGGAAATAATCCTGACACACCTGTAGCAATAGTATAGTGGTTTGTGCTGGGTGCACACAGACAAACTGAAAATAAATAATAAAAACCATGCACATCAGACTTGCATCCTGTGTATTTTATTGTGTTATATACAGGAATAAAGTGACAATTTTTACAGAAATGTCCCTTTGATGTTCCTCTGTATGACACAATAATATACACAGTCCTAAAGGGTTTTATTATTATTTGCATATTATTGTAAGGGGCTGAATTTTCATTCTGACTTGTGCTTTTGTCCAGATTTCTTTGTTTGGACTTAAGCTAACAGTGTGTTATCATGAAGACTTGTACAGCGGGGGGTGTTCAACTGAACTACATCTCCCATCACCCTGACTGGCTGAATATGACATTGGTTACATTCAGAAATAGTGAAGGGCCACAGTTAGTACATGGCTGCCCAGTAACATCTCTCACCTCTCGGTTAGAAGGGAAAGGATCTCTAGGGTGAGATTGATAATCCTCTCAGTCACGACTGTTGGTTCGGTCCATTATAGAGAAGGTTCTTCAGAAACTCTCTCTGGGACGCCGTGGAACTTCCTGATCCGGTGAGATGTCTGTCAACGAAATGACATAGAAACCTGAATAAGACAAAAAAAGAAAAAAATGGAGTTAAAAATCAGACAGAAACGTGCCGCGCACACAGCCACACTTACTGCCCCCCCCCCCATACACGGAGTCGATGTTTTGAGCGATTCGGAAAATTTACGCCGACCCCATCTTACGCCCCATCTCCTGCAGGTTTATAGATCAGTGGCACAGGAGAGGGAACTTCGACGGTTTTCTTGATTGGATTTCCGTTGTTGCGGTTGATTGGAAAAACATCTGCCCGTGTATGGCCAGCTTAACAGAACAATGTTACCACTCACTATACAATCTCTATTATAATCACCCACTGGAAACACTGACTGGATTAGATACATTGACCACAGAGATACAGTCCACCATGTCATCAAGTCTGATGGTCCATTGATAATTTCCATATAAAGGGCTCCAGGACAACCCCATCCCCCCACAGACCCCCAAACCATCCAACCTAACAGACATTCAGCAGCTGCCGATTCAAAACAGAGGGTTCTCCCTGGCCTCTAGCTGATGATGTCAGAAATGTACCTCTAAGCCTGCTGGGATGTGTAGTTTTCATTCTGTTTTGTGATTAAGCCACAAAGGAACAATAAACTACATCACCCAGAATGCACTAGAAATAGAAAGGCCATGCAGAGGGAGGGATCTGATGTTAAAGAGACAGTCACCTTTATAAACACTAGCACGTTTGGCAGAGGCTTTAGGCTACATTCACTCTACACAAAAAAATGCATGAAAAGAAAAAAAAGAAGGGCCACAAAAGGAGAAATCGCAAGTGCAAAATGCACAGAATTCGCACGGGAAATCGCACACATCCGCAATTGGGTGCGATCGCGTGAACGCTTCCGGTGCGATGCAGTGTGGCCGTGCCCTTAGAGGACATGAAATACTGCAGTTAGGGCACGGCCACACTGCGCACAAATGCAATCGCACATGGAATTGATGCATTTTTGGTGCGATTTTGATGCGTTTGCACATGGGTATTTTCTTAGACATAGAAAAACGCATGCGATCGCACAAAAATGCAGAATGCATCGTAATCGCATTTGAAAACGCGTGTTTTCGTGGCGTTGCAGCGACGCAATGTGCGCAAACACATCAAACACACGTGAATTGGGCCTAGCCCTTACAGGGGCTGTAACATTGCTGGTGTTTCAATAAAGGAGTCCAATGAACTGGCACTGCCCTGAGATAAAGATGGATGATTTATGGTCTAACTTGTATTTATTTTATGTCTGAATTTTAATAAATTGAACTCCTTTAAATTACCCATTGTTACAGCCCCCATTACGCTATTAGATCTGTATTTAGATTTTTTTGGCAGATTTTCCACCATGTCGGTCATTTTCACACCGATTAAAACACAGAGCTGAATACCGCCAGTGTGCCTTTAATTCTCCTGACAGGTCTATTTACTTGTCAGATAAAAGTGAATGTCTCTTTAACACCAGACCCCTCCGTGAGGAGCAGAATTTTAGTGCATTCTGGGAGGTGTAGTTTACATTTACCTTCTGGGTGAGCAATGAAACAGAATAAAAACTACATGTCCCAGAAGGCTCAGAGTGAAACATTTTGACATCATCACCTAGAGGCCAGGAGAGAAACTCTCTGTGCTTTCAATGTACAGCTGCTGAATGTCTACTAAGGTACTGTACAATGGGTTATGTGGTTGACATGCTGGTTCAATGTAATGAATCCATAGTCCTAGTAGATGGTTATAATGGGGGCTTGTAGGGTACGGAGCAGGGATTTATCACAGGAACCCCAACATGGGTCAGTCTGCACTGTGTCAATGTAATGTTTGTGTCCCTTCCTGTGACATAGTTTTAAGGGCAAGTACAATTGTTATATAGGGTGCAGGACCCCGCAAAGACAGATCTCTGCCGGCCCCTGTAGTCTTATTCAAGGTAATAGCTGTTAGGGTTTGGCAATGATAAACGGTTGACAATTGCCATATGGTCTGCTCTGCGGCTGCATAAGCTTATAACGAGGATGTGCAGCTTGGAGAGTCTTGGGAGGTTATATAAGGACATTGGGTCTCAGGGGTGTGGAAATGCCTGTCCCTCTGTAATAAAATAATATCTGGTCAATGGCCCCATTTATTAATCTCTCACTGCACCAGGCTGCATAAAAAAGGTCTGGCAAACGCTGCCTTCAATGTTAATACAGGGGACAGCTCCATATTGCCTTCCACATTGACTATTGTAGCAGTGGATTAGGACAAAACAGGATCTGAAACAGACAAAACTGTATCTGCTGGGAGCCACATGTACAGGTCATATGGAAAAGTCATTGGAAGTTATTAAACTTGTGTAATTGTGAGGGCTGGCGCTTGGGCTCATTTACTTCTTTCCGTGCGCTTACCTATTATACCTATTTACTGAGGACATCTTTCCGTGGCTTACCTATTAACCTATTTACTTAGACATCTTCCGTGCCTTACCTATTATACCTATTTACTTGACATCTGCTTTCCGTGCGCTTACCTATTATACCTATTTACTTAGACATCTTTCCGTGCGCTTACCTATTATACCTATTTACTGAGACATCTTTCCGTGCGCTTACCTATTATACCTATTTACTGAGACATCTTTCCGTGCGCTTACCTATTATACCTATTTACTTAGACATCTTTCCGTGCGCTTACCTATTATACCTATTTACTTAGACATCTTTCCGTGCGCTTACCTATTATACCTATTTACTGAGACATCTTCCGTGCGCTTACCTATTATACCTATTTACTTAGACATCTTTGTGCGCTTACCTATTATACCTATTTACTGAGACATCTTTCCGTGCGTACCTATTAAACCTATTACTGAGACATCTTCCGTGCGCTTACCTATTAAACCTATTTACTGAGGACATCTTCCGTGCGCTTACCTATTATACCTATTTACTGAGACATCTTTCCGTGCGCTTACCTATTATACCTATTTACTAAGATGTCTTTCCGTGCACTTACCTATTATACCTATTTACTTAGACATCTTTCCGTGCGCTTACCTATTATACCTATTACTAAGATGTCTTTCCGTGCGACTTACCTATTAACCTATTTACTTAGACATCTTTCCGTGTGCTTACATTATAACCTATTTACTAAGATGTCTTTCCGTGCACTTACCTATATAACCTATTTACTTAGACATATTTTCCGTGGCTTACACTATTACACCTATTTGCTTAGATGTCTTTCAGTGCGCTTACCTATTATACCTATTTACTTAGACATCTTTCCGTGTGCTTACCTATTATACCTATTTATTAAGATGTCTTTCCGTGCACTTACCTTTTAACCTATTTACTAAGATGTCTTTCCGTGCACTTACCTATTATACCTATTTACTTAGACATCTTTCCGTGCGCTTACTATTACACCTATTTGCTTAGAGGTCGGTAAGTGCACGGAAAGACATCTTAGTAAATAGGTATAATAGGTAAGCACACGGAAAGATGTCTAAGTAAATAGGTATAATAGGTAAGTGCACGGAAAGACATCTTAGTAAATAGGTATAATAGGTAAGCGCGCTACTATTATACCTATTTACTTAGACACTTTCCGTGCGCTTACCTATTACCTATTTACGAGACATCTTCCGTGCGCTACCTATTATACCTATTTACTGAGACATCTTTCCGTGCGCTTACCTATTATACCTATTTACTTAGACATCTTTCCGTGCGCTTACCTATTATACCTATTTACTTAGACATCTTTCCGTGCGCTTACCTATTATACCTATTTACTTAGACATCTTTCCGTGCGCTTACCTATTATACCTATTTACTTAGACATCTTTCCGTGCGCTTACCTATTATACCTATTTACTGAGACATCTTTCCGTGCGCTTACCTATTAACCTATTTACTGAGACATCTTTCCGTGCGCTTACCTATTAACCTATTACTGAGACATCTTTCCGTGCGCTTACCTATTATACCTATTTACTGAGACTCTTTCCGTGCGCTTACCTATTATAACCTATTTACTAAGATGTCTTTCCGTGCACTTACCTATTATACCTATTTACTTAGACATCTTTCCGTGCGCTTACCTATTATACCTATTTACTAAGATGTCTTTCCGTGCACTTACCTATTATACCTATTTACTTAGACATCTTTCCGTGTGCTTACCTATTATACCTATTTACTAAGATGTCTTTCCGTGCACTTACCTATTATACCTATTTACTTAGACATCTTTCCGTGCGCTTACCTATTACACCTATTTGCTTAGATGTCTTTCAGTGCGCTTACCTATTATACCTATTTCTTAGACATCTTTCCGTGTGCTTACCTATTATACCTATTTATTAAGATGTCTTTCCGTGCACTACCTATTATACCTATTTACTAAGATGTCTTTCCGTGCACTTACCTATTATACCTATTTACTTAGACATCTTTCCGTGCGCTTACCTATTACACCTATTTGCTTAGATGTCTTTCAGTGCGCTTACCTATTATACCTATTTACTTAGACGTCTTTTCCGTGCGCTTACCTATTATACCTATTTACTTAGACATCTTTCCGTGCGCTTACCTATTATACCTATTTACTTAGACATCTTTCCGTGCGCTTACCTATTATACCTATTTACTTAGACATCTTTCCGTGCGCTTACCTATTATACCTATTTACTTAGACATCTTTCCGTGCGCTTACCTATTATACCTATGTACTAAGATTTCTTTCCGTGCGCTTACCTATTATACCTATTTACTTAGACATCTTTCCGTGCGCTTACCTATTATAACCTATTTACTAAGATGTCTTTCCGTGCGCTTACCTATTATACCTATTAACTTAGACATCTTTCCGTGCGCTTACCTATTATACCTATTTATTTATGTGTCTTTCCAGCACTTACCTATTATACCTATTTACTTAGATGTCTTTCAGTGCGCTTACCTATTATACCTATTTACTTAGATGTCTTTCCATGCACAAGAATACTAATATAGTGGTGGTTTAAATCTCTCTTGATGTTTTATAAGTATTATTTTATATTCCTTCCCCCCCCCCCCGGGAATCCACAGACTGTCCAATTCCTAGACCATAGGGGAGAAGAACATAGAGGATATCGCCACCGGCTAACTAGAGCGTCCCATAGGCCCTTCAGATCCAACTGAGCATTTGCTTACCCAGCGACATCATGTGGTTTTCTATACATGGCTTTTAATTATTTCTACCAGTGTGCATCACAAATGAACCAAACACCAAATATTACAAACACTGAACAATGTATGCCTGAATGTGTATAAGGTGATAGAAGATGGGAAGGTTTTCTGTATATAATAATATAATCTTATTAACAGACATCCCCACCGTATCAGGCAGTTCCATGAGTCTGAAGAACATTCACTGCTCAACTATAATGGACCCAACCAACAGTCAGGTGACTGAGAGGATTATCAATCTCACCCTAGAGATCCTTTCCCTTCTAACCGGAGAGGTGAGAGATTTTACTGGGCAGCCATGTTTGATATGTGGCCCTAAATCGAAACCGATTTCACATACAGTCACTATTGCGAATTCGGCCAAAGAATCGGGAGAAAGACACAAAAAATGACTGTTTGTATTACAAACCCTTATGAAAATGGATATGGGTAGAACACCATGCAGGCCATGCCTTTAAACCACTCATGTATTATGACTGATTAATATGATTGTGCATTTTGTTCCAGGTCTGTATACCATATACCAAACTGCCAGCTATCTAGTGGCTTGCACTGATGCCTTGAGTTCAAATCCACCTTGGACTCATCTGCAAGTACCGTATATACCTGAGTATAAACCGAGGTTTTCAGGCTTTATAAATAGCCTAAAAACGAACCTCGGTCTATCTCTTACCTTTCAGTTAATCCGGCGGCCGCTCGCTCCGCATCCTCTGTTCTGCCGGTTGACGTCACTACTCATACTCGGTTACTCTCTCACTTCCCGGCACCGAGTAGTGGCGTCAGGCGCTAGAGCAAAGGATGC